>VXAB01006131.1:323969-509217 GCA_013399175.1 Odontophorus gujanensis | reverse complement strand
AACCGTGCGTGCTTGGCCAAGTTACCAAAATGATGTTTTTCAAAGATTTGAACTGTAAGTCCCATTTGAAAAAGAAAAAAGAAAAAAGAAAAAAAAAGAGGTAATTAATGTTGAAAAATATTTGTCTCTTTCAATCCCTTCTATTTAAAGCCACACGTTTGTTGCAAGACTCTGAGGCTTTGCACTCAGGTTTGGGTAATGAAAGATCTCTCCTGTCAACTGAACAACACTTAAATTTGCAGGAAGTTTGGGAAAATGGTCTTCTTTCTAATGTCACCCATCCTCTATGGAATACGAGTCTGACAATAGCATTTGAATCCAGTGCAAGCCATTTTCATGAAAGTCTAAATCTCATTAAATCAAAATATTAAACCTTGAAAACCTTTAGTCCTAATTTTTAGGAGTACTGGTACCAGTTTGCACTGGTACATAGCTGGGAGGAGAAGTTGGCATCATTTGTGACTTGCACCACATGATGTTATGATGTGGAATACCAATAGCAAAAATCATAAAACCACGACACTTTTTCTTTCATGTAACTAGTGCAGCAAAAACAATCATTCCATTTCTGCCCCCCACAACCCCAACTTAGCATATGACAGTATTCATCCCTTTGTTGTTTTTTGCTTTTTTTTTTTTTTGTCATTTATTTGTCTCAGCCACAGAATAGCACACCTCAAAGTGGAAAATGACCAACAAATCAGAAAGGGCTGAGTAAATTAAGAAGAAACATTATTCAAGTATAAAAAACTGAGACTTTTTTTGTTTTCTGTGTTTTTCAAAGAAAATATAGGCATCAGTTCTTTTCCCATTTTGCTTGTTAGCTACATATATTCATCCATTCTTACGCACTTTAAAAATTGTCAGTCAGAAGAATTCCACTGTATATTAGAAGTTTGATTATGAGTATACATGATTGTGCAACTGTAAATTGAAATGATATGATTTGTCAATAAAATAATATTGGCAAGCACTAATATCCTTTGGCTATAAGTCAAATGTGATGTAAGGGTTTCAAAGAATGACATAGTCCATTTTTGTTGTCTGTTTATTGCATTAACCCCTGAGGCTGCACTTACCAGATGTTCCTGATGTCTGAGATACTCAGACACTAGTAGATAGATGTGAAAATGTCAATATTTCTGTCTTTCACTTGTAAACTTTCTACTCAGGAGTTAGCACTGCATTAAAAAATGTACGTGTTTATAATGACCATTAGCACCACTGAAAGTTGATAAAATAAATATTCCTGAGTCTTGCTAAGTTTCACAATCCAAAAGCACACTTATGGTAAAATACATGTAAACAGGTCACCTCAAATAAAATCAGTGCTTATGCACAGATGTCACAAATTTACTGCAATTCTTTCTTGTCTTACATAAATAAACTATAATTTCAGACAGTTGCTGTTGTATTTTGGGGGGGGGAAAGACTTACTCTTAAGATCATCCCCTGAAACCCCCCAGACTACATTACACTTATCACTAAGGCGTTCTTTATGAACAGTCTAGATTGAGACACTAAACTTTCATTGTGAATCTGCCATACCTCATTTCTGAATTCCTCTGTCTAATTTCTACAGATTATGATGATTCAGTTGTTCTCAACTATATTCTACAGTTTTTAATGATTCAAAGCTTTCCAGTAGAGTGTTGTCTAAGAGACCTGTTCCCCCAGTCTAGATCTGCTTGAAGAGGGTGCATTGTTAAGCACAATTAGTGTGATTACATGAAAGCAACAAAAGAATTGAGTAAGTGTTGGCTGTTAGGACTGTTGACCTGCAATGTGTTTTCCAAGTTGCCATTCTTGATGACAGACAGCAGTGATTCCAAAGAGCTGGAGAATGGCACACTGTTAAATTAATAGCTCACACTAATTAGATTA
Organism: Odontophorus gujanensis; assembly: GCA_013399175.1. NCBI lineage: Eukaryota > Metazoa > Chordata > Aves > Galliformes > Odontophoridae > Odontophorus > Odontophorus gujanensis. Next base: position 507,333 of record VXAB01006131.1, on the reverse strand, counting down.
TTTCTGCACACTACATGAGCAATAGGAGGTTATTAAAGATAAGCATGGCTGACAAACAAATCTGCACCAGAACTGCTTAGATGGTTGGGTCATCTTGCTAGCAGTGATCACGAGCACCTTTCTTCTGTCAGCAGTTCTACTGATTGCTTTGGCATTGATTTCTCTATTTTATTCTATATGACCTTCTGCTCAGATACCATAACAATTAAATAGTTATGCCCAACTCAAAAGTATTTTAAATTGAATGACTCTTCAAAGTTAGGGCATTTTACTTCACATTATTCGTAGACTCTACATGGCCTTAATGAAACTTTAAGAGAATGAACAACCTGTCTTCAGACACCAGAAAGAAGTGTTTCAGTACTAGATCATGGTCAGGACTTGTCCATCAATCAAGTGTTTTACACTAGCTTTAATTTACAAAGCATCTGATTAGGACATCTAAACAGAACATAAATTGGTGTTGTAAGATTAATCACTTAATTTGTTTTGCAATATCTATCAAAAGTGTAGTTGAAATGCATATGCACTGGTCCCTCATACAGGGCTAAGTAGAAATGCTGGAGACGTACTTGTAGATGCCACTCCATGTACTGATCACTACTTAATATTTTATTCAGCCTTGACTCTCTCATCTTTTTAGAGATGGTTGTCTGTTTTAGTAGGCGTGGTCGGGGCATCGGGATGTGACGCGATAGGACCTCCCCTGCTCTGTGAGTGATGTGTGACGTGTGCTTAAGGGGTGTAGACGAAGCAGGATATGTGTATAAAGAACTGTAGTGCCTTATTAAATGCCATTTTCTACATCATCATATTGGTGTCTACGTAGCTATGGCCCTAGCAAGGGGAGATCACTAGCCCCTAGCGGTCCGGACCCTCCAGAATGGGGACAACAGTTTTCTTGCTTTGATTTCTTTCAGTTAGATAAAATCCACTCTTTGAATTCCAAAAGAAGAATTTTACTTCTAGTTTATTTTTCAAGGATATAGGAATTGCTGCATACAGATGCTTAAGAACTGTGAGCGATAAGAGCCCCCTATGTTTTTCTCCCTTCACTCTCATCTGTTACAATCTACTGATTTATCTAAGGGGAGACCTCACTTTCCTCCATTTCTAGGATTCTATTGGGATGAACTTTTATGTGTTGCCTATTCACAAAGTGACAAATGTGTGTGCAGTATCTAATGTAACCATATTACATATTTAAATAACACTTCATCAAGTTATTATGAAATATTTGGGTACTCTGCAACACCCTTCAGCTCCTCTCTTCTCCTTCCATCTCAGCTCCTTCAAGCTCCCTCTTCTGCCAACTCCTGCTCAGTGCAAAGCGAGGGACAGGCACATCATCTTATCAAGCAGCAACAGGAACAGCCTCCATCAGAAAGTCTTGGGATGCTGTAGCCTTATTACTTAATTATGACAGGATCTCCTGAAAAATGCACCTGAGTTCTACCTTGAACAAGAAGAGTAGCCCCTCTGACCACATCACCTTCTCAGAAAGGCTATTCTGGTGGAGCAGCTGGTGACAAAGGGGAGAGAGAGAAGAAGATGTATACATTTGAGTAAGACTAAATATATATGTAACTGCTCTCCTGCATTTTCACACTGGTCAGAAAACCATGTTTGGCCAAAAATCTTAGATGAAAAGAGCAACAAGGTTACATACTGTCTCCTTGTAACAAATTATGAGTATTTAATATGGTAATCCTTCTCCACTGCTGGTCCACTGTAAAGTCTCCCATCTTTCTGTGTCACTTGCAATATGAAATCATTTTTATATTTTTGTATGTATGCACAGATCAACTGTTTTTACATTACTGCTAGCATATAAAGACTTCAGCTTCTTCTTGAGTGTATTACATCTATTATGGGCGTGGAAAGAAAATACAGTACATTTAGCAAACAAAGGATAAACTGTGCTGTACTAATGTCAGAAAGTTCTTCAGAATAATTTATTTCTTAGGGATTTAGAGTATGAAGCAATATTTTTTTCCTTCCCCTTCCCTTCCTTTCTCTCTTCTTTTCTTCCTTTCTTTCTTTCTTTCTCTCTTTCTTTCTCTCTCTCTTTCTCTCTCTCTTTCTCTCTCTCTCTCTTTCTCTCTCTCTCTCTTTCTCTCTCTCTCTCTTTCTCTCTCTCTCTCTTTCTCTCTCTCTCTCTTTCTCTCTCTCTCTCTTTCTCTCTCTCTCTCTTTCTCTCTCTCTCTCTTTCTCTCTCTCTCTCTTTCTCTCTCTCTCTCTTTCTCTCTCTCTCTCTTTCTCTCTCTCTCTCTTTCTCTCTCTCTCTCTTTCTCTCTCTCTCTCTTTCTCTCTCTCTCTCTTTCTCTCTCTCTCTCTTTCTCTCTCTCTCTCTTTCTCTCTCTCTCTCTTTCTCTCTCTCTCTCTTTCTCTCTCTCTCTCTTTCTCTCTCTCTCTCTTTCTCTCTCTCTCTCTTTCTCTCTCTCTCTCTTTCTCTCTCTCTCTCTTTCTCTCTCTCTCTCTTTCTCTCTCTCTCTCTTTCTCTCTCTCTCTCTTTCTCTCTCTCTCTCTTTCTCTCTCTCTCTCTTTCTCTCTCTCTCTCTTTCTCTCTCTCTCTCTTTCTCTCTCTCTCTCTTTCTCTCTCTCTCTCTTTCTCTCTCTCTCTCTTTCTCTCTCTCTCTCTTTCTCTCTCTCTCTCTTTCTCTCTCTCTCTCTTTCTCTCTCTCTCTCTTTCTCTCTCTCTCTCTTTCTCTCTCTCTCTCTTTCTCTCTCTCTCTCTTTCTCTCTCTCTCTCTTTCTCTCTCTCTCTCTTTCTCTCTCTCTCTCTTTCTCTCTCTCTCTCTTTCTCTTCCTTCCTTCCTTCCTTCTTTCCTTCTTTCTTTTTTATTTATTCCTTTCTTTTTCCTTCCTTTCTTCCTTCTCTGCTTTTCTTTTTTTCTTTTATCACCCTTCCTTTCTTTCATTCTCTCTTTTCCTTTTCTTCACTCTTTCTTTCCCTCCATCCTTTTCTTTCCTTTCCTGTAGAATGTTCTTAGCTTGAAAAAATTAAAGAAAAATCAACGAATTTTCAAAACTGGAAAATGTTTACTTCTGTGAAAATATTTTAAATATATAATTTCCAATTTTTGGCCGTTCACTTTTTAAATGAGCTATTTATTCTATACTTCTACAGCACACATGGTTATATTGAAATTATATGGTTATATTGAAATTACATGAACTGGGGCACCTAAGGGAATGTTTATGTTTCAGAAAAAAAATTGGACTGGATTGAAATGCAGCATGAATCATAAGAGAAGTTTAGAAGCATATGAAGATGAATAGGTCCCCAGTGACTCAACAGAGAACATCTGGTAGGTGAGATACTGTATAAATAAATACCTGAAAGGACTCTGGTTTTAACAAATATCAGTAAAGCATGAAAACATACTCTAAAAATCTGAGAAATGTATATTATTGTATTAACTTAGGAAGGATACAATATATTGTGCATTTGCCTGATCATGCTGGGAGATTCATGGAGCTGACAGAATTGCTAACTGGGATGAAGTCACTCCAGAAATTTAAGGTCAGCAGAGAAATACTAGCGTAGTGCAGCTCTATAGCACATCTAAATTTTAGTCACATGACATCAACTCTGAGAACTAGAATCCTTATCTGGTAATCTCATTTCAGGAGATGGTTTGATAGTGGGGATGCTAGTACTGAACCAAAGGGATTTTCCAACAGAGTGTTGGGCCCATCTCTTCTCACCTGGCTACATTTGGTTTCTGGCCTCCATGCTTTGGCTCTTCCACATCTAATTTCCAGCTGGAAGTACACAGGGTCAGGCTGAAGGAGAGCATTTGCTCAACTTCCAATATTTTTTCCAAGCCTGCCTGTTAGAAGAAAGATCAATCAATTATTGAACTAGCAAATTTTTAACCTGATTACAGTTTGTAAAACTGATTTCTGGAAACCACTAATGGATTGACTCAAGCTCAAACTCAGATTTCCCTAGAAAATATCTTCTAGGCTGGGGCTTACATTCTGTGTCAGCCCTTATATTCGGATTCAGAGGATCCAGAGAGAAAAAATGTGGATTTTTATGTGGTACTTGACTAATAGCAAAAATAATTTAGTTCTGATCCCCACTTCAGGGATTTCTTAATGCTTATTTTGCAATAAACATCCACTGAATAAAATGCACAAACATTTCATGGAAGAAAAATAAGGACCACAGGCAGAATCTGTTCAAGGAAATTAGATGTGACTGGAACTATTCACTGGCACAGAGGGCAACTGGTACAGAATGGCCCATATTTGTGCTGCTAAATACTCTTACGCTCCAAAACAGGGTAGCCACATCCAAATTGCCAAGTGGGAATTGTTACTGGCACACATTAACACCCAAACCATGTCTGGGACCTGCTCAGAGGAGGGTAAATTGGCTGATTCCAAATTCATCCCAGAGTGTGACAGTGGAACAATATGGACATTCCAACACAGGTGCTTGGGAATGGCTTATCCTATTGGCACAGACAGAAATGAAATCTTCTCCCTCACAGATGTCCTTAACGGGGTAAGAAAGCTATTCTCCTTTTTTATTTTTTTCAGCACACAAAAAGAAAATGCTTCTCCTTCCACACATACCACATAGCGGTCTCTCTTGAGTGACACCTGTAAATCTGAACATCTTCCTAGAGAAGAACTAGAGAACTGTCTTCTCTCTTCTGATGGGTGTTTCTGTTTGTTTCTTTTTTTTCTTTGTTTCTTTAGTTCGTATAGAATTATATCTTGTCTTGATAATCTTGCAAAGGAAACCTAATTCTCTCTTCTTACCTGCGCTTCCTATCCACATAAACTGCTTTTATCTGGTGATCTTTTAGTCGTACTCTCCTCTATGTTCCACTCAGAATTTCACTGGGGGATGCACGCGATCACCTCTTTCCTTCCTGAACTGACCCTTATGGGAGTGGCTATGGGAGTTGGTTCTAAGAATAGATCTAGCAAAATGTCAAATCCTCACCTGTTTGCAGCATTTAAGCACACCATTAATTATTGATGTATTTCAGTATGATACTTCAGGAGACAGGCACGTAACTGCTGTCTACCACTAACAATAGGTTTCTGTCATATGTGAATTTGAGACTGAATTCTTCAAAATAAGGTGGCCTAATTCCAAAGCATTTTCCATTCCTGATTTTTTTCTGTAGACATCTTCAATGAAGTGAAATATTCCTGAAAATTCTATTAAAACTATATGCTTTGTTGTGTAGTAAGATAGTTATCAATTGTTTCTCAGTATAAACAAAGCATTCAGTACTCCAATTAATGTGATTTGTTTTGTTTTTTTATTTACTTACTTATTTTGTATAATTATCTGATACCATGCATATGGGTTGAAGCTGTGTGTTCAGTCATCAAGAAGCAGAGGAAAGAACACGATCTATCCTATTTATTGGAAAAAAAGAAGTAAAAATACTTCATTTTTCTGGATACTTATCAAAATAAGTTCTACCCATGTTAATCAAAATGCTAGTTCATAGAAAGTTTTTAAGCAGTAAAGGAGGGAACATGCACAAGTATTCAGCACAAAAATAATGTGGATATACTTTTCTGTAAACATAAATGCTCTAATCACATGAAATTGTCCTTGATGTGTATCCAAAAGAAGTATGCCCGGGCACATACTACCATTTTCTTTTCCATTAATATTGGAACTTTTTTAACAAACTCATTCTGGTTGTATTAATGGCTGTTCTGTTTTCTTAGTGTCAAAATTCAGACAAATGCTCATATTGTCCAGCAAGTTGGCAGAAACTCTGAATATTGGATAAAAATGCCATGTGACCTATAATTCCAATCAAAACGAATACACCACTCAATCAGGGCCAGTCCAAAGCCTATTTTAAGTCAGTGGGAGATTTTCCTTCAACTTCAATAAGCTTTGGATGACGTCCATGTAGCATACTGGCAATAAATAGCTCATTCACTAACTACAGACCACTTCTTGTTTGCTGAAATTTTGGAATGAATTATCTTGAATAATGAAAAAAAAATCCTCAAAATTGCAAGCTGTTCATGGGCAATTTGTGCATGGTAAGGGGAGGGAAATTCTATAAAATCAGTTGCTGTGCATTAGTAAGCTCACTTTTATATAGGAAGGTGTAACAGAGAACTACTTGATAGTTGTTGTCTAAAAGTCTGTGAACATCTGTCAGGTGAAGCAGAACACGTTCCTGTTTGATTAGACTATTCTGATCTCTCTGATGCATAAGCTACTCTAAAAGTAATGCTATCTATCTTATGATGTTGGCCCATGACCTCAGGTGTTGGTGGTATGGGAGTAGAAGCTGAACCTTCCCACCAATATTCTGTTTCATTTTGTTGCTGTGGGACAGCTGGCAGCAGAGGGCCAGTCTGGCAAAATGGTATCTGACATGGAAGTATTGATGAAGCATAGGTATGTCACTGAATTCCTTCACGAGGAAAAAAGATCACACCCACTGATATTCATCAGCTCTTGCTGAAGGTTTATCAAGAACAAACAGTGGACATGAGCAAAGTGAAGCAGTGGGTGGTACATTTCAACAACAGCAGCAGGAATGTGAAAGACAAGATATATTTTGAGTGGCCATGCACAGCTGCCACACCATGAAATCATAGAATTGTTTGAGTTGGAAGGGACCAGTAAGTGTCATCCGTACATTGAAAAGGGACACATAAAGCTAGATCAGTTTGCTCAGAGCCCTGCTCCGTCTGACCCTGAATGCCTCCAAGAACAGGGCATCACCCACTTCTCTGGGCAACCTGTTTCAGTGCATCACCACCCTTATTACAAAAAAACAAAAAACAAAAAACAAACCCTTTTCCTTTTATTTCATATAAATCTCACCACTTTTAGTTTGCAACCATTTTCCCTTGTCCTGTCACAACAGACTGATAAAGAATCTGTCCCCTTCCTTCTAGCACCCTTTAGATACTGAAAGGTGGCTATCATGTCACCTCACAGTCTTCTCTTGTCCAGTCTGAACAGTTCTCTCAGCCTGTCTTCGTAAGGGTTCACCAGGGGGCAGACGGCTTGATCAACCTGGTAGGCTTCTATAATGTCATCACTGGATGGGTGGATGGGGGGGGAGCAGTGGCTGTAGTCTACTGACAATGGTTTATGGGCTGGTTCGGTCTGGTTCTGTGATGATAGGTGTGGGGGACCCACGCCCCAGGAAAGGGGAAGGGGAAGAGGGAAAATGGAAAAGGAAGGTGGGTCTAGATACAAAACAGTTGCTAGTGACGGCTAGCGAGCACCTGCTGCTGGGTCAATCTGAAAGGAAAGACAGTGTCTCATGACATGTAAACAGTTCTTATCTTTCCCTCTGAGAGGAAAAACATAAAAATACAAAGCAACGCAATGGCCTCTGGGGAATGTAGTTCTTCTCTTCTGAGACAGGTATAACTATAGATGATCCACTAAGCTGGAGCATTAGCTCTTTAATTCTCAGTGCACTACATGATGACATATACCTTGATTACAGCAAGGCATTTGACAGTCTCCCACAACATCCTTAAAACAAAGCTGAGGATGTGTGGAATTGATAAGAGGACAATGAGGTGGATAAGAGAACTGGCTAACTAACAGAGCTCAGAGGGTTGTGACTAGCAGTATGGACTCCAGTTGGAGGCCTGCATTTAGCAGTGCTCCTCAGAGATCTGTGCTGGGTCCAGTGTTCAACATCTTCATCTATGACCTTGATGAGGGGACAGTGTCTATGAATGGCTATTTTTGCTGATATCTAGTTTGGAGAAAAGTTGTGAAATTCTAACACCTGGACATTCTGTGAACTGCCTGTAATGTAAAATTTGGTGAGTGAAAACTCAAATTACAATAGATGACAACAAAAGCCAAAAGGTGACATTTTGTTTCAATATGATCAGATTTCCATGATATCCAAAGTGGTGTGAAATTTAAAAACTGCCTAACAACTAAACAAACAACACCAGCGCTGTTTTTGTGGAAGCCTGAATTCAAACACTTTAAATAGGACAATTTTAAGGACAAAAAAGAATTGTTTAATCCTTTTTTTTTTCTTATTGGTGTTACTTTTTCCACATTGTTTTAGTAAATCTGGCAAACTTCATCCTATCTAAGCAACCTCTAATTTCTGAGCCTAGCACTTAGCCCTTGAATACAATTGGAAAGTATGACTCCTCTAAGTAGCAAAGAATACAGATTTTTATTTTTGCTTTGCATTTTTTTTTAAATTTCCAAGTGTCAAGAATAGGATTCTAACATCTCTACTTCATGGTGCTTGTGGTTTAGCTCTCCATTTTGCTGTCTATCATAATATAATGGAGGATTATACAGCTATAAAATGGCATTTGATCCTAGTTCTTCAAAATGGAAGAACTTCATGCCAAATATCTCCTTAGTCCTTACCCCGTCATTAAAAGAGCTTTACTGCTCCATTGCCAACTTTTCCTTTAACATAATGAAATGTGATTGAAATGAATTATTATTCCCCTCTTTTTTTTTTTTACCACACTGTCAATTCTTACCTATGAAAGAGTGAATGTCATTAGATGCTGACTACCTAAGTTAAATTCAGATCTTTTAGCAATAATAAGGCCATTACGTGAAATATTAGATCACTTCCTGTTACACTAGGCAGCAGACTTTTCCAGAAAAGAAAACATTTATATTTCCAGCATAAAGAACTACTCACAACATTTTCATTTAGTCTCACAGTACTGCAAATACAGTGCTAGATTGACAGATGAGCCTACGAAATAGCACCTGGCCACCTATCTTAAAGCGTAAACCAGCAAAATGTAAGCATTAAAAATGCCATCACCTTGCTCTCCTGGCTTGAGCTGTGAAAACTGTAACTAATGTGGAAGCCAAACCAGTCAGGTTGGATGATGTCATTTTGTAGAAAAAGAGACTGTAGTAGGATAGTTGTGCCAGTTCTCTTTACAGCCATTCTTTTGCAAGACTTACGTGTGAAATGCGTCCTCCATAATAAATAGAGTAGCATAATTTGGAACAGTTAGGACCATAGGGAATGTGGTGCATTAGACATGTAGACATGCCAAAGTTGTATTTCAATCTGCTTAAAGAAGAAACAAGAATGTGTGCCTTATGATGCCAGCCAAACAGGGGACTGCAGTCATTTGTTTATGTTACAATTATATATTTTTTTTCTAGAATAAAGGTCTGCTTTAACTGAGGCACAGGAGTTCCTTTGGTGGAACTCCTGTGCCCCAGTAAGGACCAGGAATTAATGCACTTTGTTCAGTGTAGCATGCAGCTGGTTTATCCTTCTTGTGCTTTTCCGTATTGTGATGTCTGGCTTTTAAATCTCTCTGCTACAGCTCGTATCGCAGCATTCTTCAACAATGCCTTTGGAGAGATTTTTCTGAATTTATTCTGAGGTAATTTAGATATTCTTTAGAAAGCTAAAGGAAAATCTCAGAGAAATTAGTAACCATGTTGTTTAATTTCCTCAAGAACTCTTAGAGTTTTCTTTCCTGGAAAAATTTACCTTTCGGGACTTTTACTTTTTCCTGAAGTGGATGATAGCTTGGAGGCGTTGCTCTCACTTGTTCCAGTGCTATACAGGCTTTGCTAGAACAGTTGAAAAGCACTGTTGAAGGTCTTCGGGGGGGAATACAGTAAGGAGAATCATCAGCAAAATTCATTACAGACAGCTTTGCTCTTGCTCAGGGAGAGTCTGAGGTAAGATACTGTTAACTGAAACAGCAGTTTTATTAATTAATCTTTCACTGTCAGTTGAGACAAGGGAATCACAGACTTGTGAGAACTCATGTACATTTTTATAATAATGTTGTACATTGAACTTCAGTAGATTACTTCGTTCTCTCAGTCTTGTTCCCAAATGTGTCCTTAAAGTACAGAAGGACTTCACATGTCATCTGAGCTAAACTTTCTAATGCAGAGCTTGTGGTATTATATGTGAAGACTAAGATCTGTCCATGGTCCTCAAAGGCTCTTTCCAAGGAAGGATGCCTTGTTAAATAGCCAGCACGCTCACACAAGTAGTCTCTGGCTTTAGCCTTGAAGTCATATGCTCTTCATCAGATGATAAGAAACATTCTGCTGGAAAATGTACTAGGCTTACCAAAGAATATGGAATAAATACACAGAAGAATGAATTGATCAGAATACACCATTAAGTATTCCAAATGGTTTTGCAAGTACTCACTTCAATAAGCTTGTTGGTCACGGTGAAATCTATGTTCAACTATAAATCAATTTTTGTTTGAAATACTTTTCTTAGCTTGCTATTATGTAATATTTCATTGTTCTATTGTCTGTGACTGAAAGAGGAAGATTAACCTTTGAATGAATTCCTTATTTAAGGAAAAATGTAGGCTCACTATATAGAATAATTTAGATTATACTCAACTGAAGAAGATAGTGTGATATAATAAATCAACCTATACTTCTTATCTTTTTATTTCTTATACTGAGGCTTTTCTTTGTAAAGAAATGAGATTTCTTTTTCCCATAGGGCTTCATTTGTGATTCTCTTACTGTTTACTGAGTTTCCTGTTGACTGCATTAGACACAGAATGCTGAACATATACGTGGAATTTTTCATGCACATAGCAGTAGGTTTTTTTTATCTATTTCATTCAATCCAGCAGAAATATTCTAACAACTCTACCCACTTAGTTTGCTGTTCTTTGTGATGATATCATTTTGTTTTACATTAGAGAACATGAATCCATTTCATTTCATTCATTATCAGAAAAAAAATGCAAATACTTATCAAAAAGAACATCTGAATGATAAGAAATACATGGAAAATAGGACTTCTAAGTATGTTTCTCTTTGAAGTAAATTAAATATCAAAATTCAAAATCAACTAATTTAAATTTTGCCTCTAAAACAAGTGAATGGTAGAGAACTAGCAGATCAGTTTAGATGCTGAGTGGAAGTTTCTGACAGTGTTATTTTTGATTGCAGGTATTTTTCTGTTTAGCACCAGATTAGAGTGTTCTTAGGGGTGGGGCTTAAATGCTTTTTATTAATTATAATAAGAAACTATTTTTTAACAATTAGCTTAGTCACTATCATAAATCTGCTTTAATTTTTTTGTTTGTTTTAAAAGAAAGATGAAGAAAATATATTCTAGGGCAATGTACTCTATTAAAGGTGTATAGCTCTGGACTATGATTTGAGGTATATAACTGAAAAATATGAGGAGACATAAGTCATATAAAATAAATTAAGATCGTTGGAAGAAATATGAAACCTTATGTTTCAAGGAATTACCCAACTTCTAGTTAGTAGCATTAAGGGAAAAAAAAATCTTATAGGCAAGTTACTTCATAACTATCTAATAAATTGAGTGCTTTTCCATGTAGACCTATATTAATCTGCTCAGGCCTTGCTCATGAAACCTAACCAATTTCAGTGGTAAGTTCCATATTTTTTTCTTTAGGTAGCCCTCATAGTATATTCATAATATTCTCATATTATAATCATAATATAGTTTGTAATTATTCAAAACTGGATATAAAATTATTCCGATTAGTGTAATGTTACACCAGGTTTGTTTTTTTTTTCTTATATTACTACATATATTCTTTACTTGATTTTATCATCAATAACTTCACTGTGGATGTCCTCTGAAATAGACAAATCTATTGTGTACTTCCATTTTGTACTTAGGACATATAGGAAATAAAAGTACATGTAAGAGATACAAGGAACTGTATTCTAGGACAGGCCACTATTTCCATGTTTATTTCCTCTTCTAGTCTGTTGTTCTTCGTCCCTTTTTCTAATCCACTTTTCTAAAGCTGACTTGAAGTCCATCATCTAAATTATTTATTTCCTTGAACTCTTGACTGTTTCTTAACAAAAGTCATCCTTAATTTCATGCGTAGTGTCATAAAATAGCTTATCTTTTATTATTTTTATTTTTATTTCTGTCAAAATTTTCTCTCCTGGAAAATTTAATGATATAAATACCAAATCCATCTACCTTGTATTTTTCTTCTCTTCTTGGATGATCACTATCATAAACGAACAAATACCAATGAACTTCGGTTAGATATCCTTTCTGACTCATATAGAAGTAGTTAAGAAAAGAATCAAGAACAAGAAACTATGAAGAAGGGAAGAAGAAGCCCTTACTTGCAAGCGCCATTCCTATTAGGTGTTCAGTAGCACTTCACCCAGGTTACCATTTCCAGTGCTGACAATCCTACTCATGACTGTTTATGTTCTTCTGAATTGTTTTTGAAAAAGTGCCCTGAAGTATGTCATTGGCCAACTCTACTAATTTGCCTTTTATGGTACAGCTGCTTGCTGCGTTTATTCCCACACCAATAAGTGAGAACAATGACACAGTTTGATTCATTGTGTAAAAAACGAAAGAAATTATATTGAGAATCTTGTAGAATTGAATCTGAACAAAAAAAAATATTTATGGACATTCCTAAGTGTCTGAAGGATTAATTAGTGATAAAATGGTGCACAGAAATAATAAATAAGAGAAAGGTTTCATTTCAGATTATAGGCTATAATACTTTTATTTCCACATCTAAAAGGAGCTTCTGCAAGGAATTAACCTTTGTATTGACATTTTGCAGTCCACAAATGGGTTTTAGGTTACACTTAAATGAGGTTTCCACTGCTGACTCTGGAAGTTAACTAGTGAATGAGCAATTCAGCAGAAATTTGTAAATAGGAATGCCACAAGTTCCAGGTATCATATTCTTATTAGAAAAACCTCAGTGCTTACAATTTCCCCTGAACATTTTTTCCATAATTGACCTTTAAAATCATGACAAGGGAACAAAGCAAATTTTGGCTGACATTTAAGGTGAAATAGCAGGATTTCCTCATATTTTATTACTAAGTTTGTTTTTCTTTTATTACAGACTAAGAGAGAAATAATTTGCGCCTGCTTTTAATCAACCAATATTGGCATGAAAAAATACTAATGGTGCCATTTCTCTGGATGTGAAAACTGTTTGCATCATTTTGTAAAAAGCATAACCATTTACAAGTTTCAAAAAGTCACACAGGGAATTATAAGGTAGCTGTGATTTACTCTTTTTTTTTTCCTATAGTTTCAGTTATTCCATCCGTGTGCATATCTATTTGAGGACGACAGGAGAATCTGTGGCCCAGTTTTATGCCTTTCAGTTGTAATTGCTCATTTTCTTTTAGAAATTCGTCCATTCCAGAGAATGCTTCTCAAATTCAACAGTCTTGTCAAAACAAAGTGTAAGAAGAAGCTGGAAGTAAAAGAGTGTTATGACAATTCAGGTAGACATTATAAGCATTTAGTCTTGGGTCTCAGATCACAGGTAAAGCTACTCCTCTGCAAGGAAGCATTAATTATATGTGCTATCTTATTTATGAGACTCTCAGTCATAAGGCCAACTCATGAATTATTTTCTACTAATCCTGTTCTCAACGTCCGAACTGTTGGTGCACATAGGTGGGAAACAAATCACCTAAATAGTCAGTATAGGATCAACTGAAGAGTAAAAGCATGTAACAATAAAATGGTAGTCTAAACATCTTACAAAAAGAGCAAGACTTTGGAGTACAGTTAGTTCATAACTGCTTAGACAAAAAAAGCAGTAAATTAGAGCAGATAAATAACAGAACAGTTACAGACTTTGCAATAATGCTCTGTTAGCACAGTTTTGGAGGCAGTGTTTTACTGTTATTACCTCTAATGACCAGACTGCATAAAGAACAGAAACTGAGAAGTATACTGTACCTATAAATTTAATGAAGCACATTTAGTCTAGAAACACACACAATGATACATATGGTCATTTTATATATAGTAAAACAAGGAAGACAGAAAATTCACAAGACTGAACAGTGAGTCACAAGACAGAACAATGAGTCCAAAAATGACATCTGGCGCATTTGACTTTATTACTATTGCTCTTGGTTCTTATGTGACAGATGAACCTGCAGTTACATTCATTTCACACACAGGAGCTCCCTTCTTTGTGGAAAGAAACTTTTCTAGTTAGATTTAATTCTTGGAGTAGGGACTGTGTACATGGTAAGTTTTCCTATTTTCCTCAGAAGATTTTAGACATTATAGGTCCTAATTGCAGATTCTTTGTCATTTACTTCAAGCTACCAACTAATGCAGAACTATCATAGAATCCTTTGAGTTGGAAGGAGACTCTGAACACCATCTAGGTCAACTCTCCTGCCATTAACAGACATTCACAGCTGGATCAGGTTGTGCAGGGCCTTATCCAGCCTCATCTTGAAAGAGGGGGGCATCAACCGTACCACTGGGCAACCTGTTACAGTGCTTCACAACCCTCACTGTATAGGATTTTTTCCTTACATCTAACCATTATCTACCCTCTTTGAGCTTGAAACCATTTTCCCTTGTTCCCCGTCACAACAGACCCTGCTACTGTCAGTCCACTTCTTTCCTGTAGCTCCACTCTAGATACTGAAAGGCCACTATCATCTTGGTGCCTTCTGTTCTCCAGACTGAAGAGCCCCAGCTCTCCCAGCCTGTCCTCACAGGGGAGGTGTTCCATTGCATGGATGTTTTTTTGGCTCTTCTCTGGGCACTCTCCAACAGGTCTATGTCTTGCAGTATTCCAAGTGAGGTCTCACCATTGCAGAGTAGAGGGGCAGGATCACCTCCTGATATTACCTTTTTCCCAGTCACCAGTGACTTGACCTGATTTCCACAACTTTTCAAATATGATAGGGAGTGACTTGGGGACTACAAAAGCCAGTTTCCTTAGGACTCTGGGGTGCATCTCATCAGGACTCAATAACCTACTCTTTACATTTTTTTCTCCAGTTTCCTCTATAGCACCCAGAAATGATTACAGGTTTGGCAGGAAGTTTGCCGTCATTTCCAAAGTCAGGATTCTCTATTCCCTGAAAGGTCAATATCTCCCTGGATCTACAGTCAGGAATACAGACTATATTACATTTCCATGTTTGTTACCAATCCAGTGGCTGACCTGACAGTCTATAATACATTTTATTTTTCCTTTCCTTTTTCCTTTCCTTTTNCTTTCCTTTCCTTTCCTTTCCTTTCCTTTCCTTTCCTTTCCTTCTTTTCTTTCCTTCTTTTCTTTCCTTTTTTTTTTTTCTTTTTTTGTTTTTTTGTTTTTTACTGAATATATGAGGTGCCCTGCAATGATTTATGTGATAAAGTGATGCTGCCTACCTATGTCATCAGTGATTGAAATGTTCCTTCATCTAATCTCAGGTGTATCACAGAGTGGAACTGCAAGCTGGGGAGGGGCCAAGGCAAGAGAGATATGAGCACTGTCCTTTGTTGCTGCACAATGCTGTAGCCCCACTTCTGTTCCGAATCAGGTATTTGTAGCCAGTAAATCTTTGCTTTGGAGATGGAATGGGGACATAATTGTATGGTGTAAGACCAGACTATGGCCATAGCATACTGCATCTTTTTTGCTGGTAGCTGTGAGAGACTGTCAGGACATATAAAAACAGCACAGAGTCTTATAGCCACATAGATCAATATTCTGAGATGAATCAAGAGCATCTTACAGAGGTATGAATGTGAAAGGAAGATGACGGAGGAGGAAGAAAGAAGTCTGAAAGGACTATTTTAAATGACAAGCAGGAAGGCAGAGGCCATGGAGAAAAGCTTGCTTTCAGAATAAAACTTATGGAAAATTAATCTCAACAAACACAGTGCACTTTCTTCAAAGAAGATGCAGGTCCAATAATACCTTGTGAATATTCACATAACTTTTTGACGCCCTTAATTAAGAATAATATTCTGTGCAACTCTTCTTCCTTAGTACGTTTTAGACAGGGTTTCAAAATACAGCTATTATCCTTTGGATACAATTAGTTGTGGCCTTGTCCACCTCACTTGCATCGCAGTTGTCTCACTGAAATGTGCTGCCAATCTCACTTGGTGACCATAATTAGTAGAGTAGGACTACTGCCCAAGTTCAGCTTCTTCAGATTTAGAACAGTTCTATAAAACGTGGAAATAGTGGAAGTAAAATATAGCGTTGTGCTTTGCCCCGTCTTAAAGACAATGAAAAACCAGATTGCTTAAATACAAATTATGTGGTAGTTCTGGATGTATTTACCAGGGTTCTTTATTGAGGGAGTGCATATTTATACTGTGTGCATATGATCCTCAGAATGGCAGACTGCCTTCTCTTTGCACAAATCATTGGATCTTTGACAGCGTATCAAAAACATCTTCCTGTTCAAAATCACTGCTTTTTCTCTGTACACAGATTGACAGATGTGGTGCTATTCAGTGATCTCACCATTGCAGATTTTTGTGTTTTTTTGTTTTTTGTTTTTGTTTTTGTTTTTTTTTTTAATAGAGTCAGTGGCAGTTCAGAATGTGGAATACTTTCAGTTCTTTTACATTAGGTTGTTTTTTAAGTGCCAAGATTACAATAGATGGTTGAAGAGTTATGAGAAGATGCCATGTTCTGAGTTAGTACATTCCTGAGTGAGAGCAGATAAGCATGAGCACCAGCAGCTTATCGCTGCAATATTCTGTTGTAGAAATATATATATATATATTAACAAATTGTACAGAGAGAATGAAAGTCATATGGTAACATTTCAGTTTAGCCGAGAGATTTCCAATAATTATTTATTTAAATATTTCATTTGACGCAAAAAAAATATTAATTGTTCTCTAAGTAATGAGATTCAACGTTAATTGCTTCTTAAAATCTGTCTTTGATTTTCCAAGAAACTGTGTTAATGCTTTGTTTAACATAACAAAATAAAACTTCATACATATATATATGTATTTTCCACTACAAATTATCATGATTTAAACATTAATGACCTCTTTATTTTTAACTGGATTTTATAACTGTCAAAGTAAATAACATGTACAAAGAAATAGCTAACTTTACAGGATTTACAGATCAGGGATATAATTGGTTGCACTTTAATTATTTCAATAAGGGAATTTTTTCATTAACTTTGATGGCGAACTGAAATGGTCCCTGCATAGTACCTGCACCTGAAGTTTGTTTAACCTCAGTTAGGTGTGGTGCTCCAGGATCAGAATATCTCTTCTGTTTCTTTATCAGACTGAAGGTAGTTCTTTTAGTTGTCCCATATTTAACATACTCCAGCATCCTCAGAGAAGATGCAGAGACTACGGAGGGAAGAGAAGGGGGAGTTTTACCTGCTCTAGCATCTTCCCTTTTGCCCTGACTGCATGACACAATGGGACACACCTCAGGCTTTCCCAGGCTATGATTTATTTATATTTTCATTTAAAAATATAAAAAGTTGAGAAATAACAGCAACAAGCCTGTGGAGCAACCTCAGACTCTTTGGGAAAGTAAAAGGTTTATGTCTTGGAGCAACTAGCAAGATATCCAAGCAAATTTCTGCTTTCCTCCCAGGTGTTGTGAAGATCCAAATCTCAAAAGGGACAAAACTTTAAACACTTCAGCAATAGAGAAATCTGTAAATTGAGTTGTGAGCATAACATCATCACAGTGTTTCACCAGTGTTTAAGAGAGGGTGAGGAGCCCTGAGAGGTCAGTTTGGAAAATAAACAAAAAAAACGCAAAAATAAAAACCATGAAATCTTGCCAGATTAAGGCCCCATGACCAACCTCTAAGTAAATTCTTAATGAGATATCCTAACTGTATTCTTATATATGCTGGAGAGTGTATTCAGATGGGGTGTGTAGAGCACAACTTATTGATTATCTGTTTTGGAAACCTTTGTACTATCTAGGGCCAAGAAGAACTTCCTCTATTGTTATTCAGTAGCCTTTTTCAGAGAATATGGTCCTGTGTATGGTATACCCATTATGAATTTCCACTTCTTTAAGGGCATTCTCCACCTTAAAACTGATCCTAGAGTTTTGTTAAAAAAATAAATAAACAAAAACAAAAAAACAAAACCACTCTGCAACACTGTGGGTGGTTGGGTATGTTGTAATCCTGTCATGCACTTGGGTGCCCAGGCTGCAAAGACTCTCTTAATTTTTAAGCAGGCAGGAGAATTTCTTTACCTGAATGGAAATCAGGCTGCCTCATTGGCTTTGGATGATACCACCCAAGTAGACAGAGAGAAAAACCCCAGTAAGTCTCTCCTCTTAAGAGAAAATTGCCTTGTGACAAACCATTCGGTTTTGACTCATATCATACTGTTGTTATATTACTGTTTCAGAATACTCTACCATTATTAGAAACATGCTAGCAAAATTCAGCAGTTGATGGTAGAGGGGAATCTGTAAGCAACACAGGCTTTCAAAGTTCACTCTGAAAGTTAAAATGTGCTATGGAAAGTAGGCATCATTGAGTATGAGATCCTAGAGATTCAGCTGGCTTGCCAGACACTATGGGGAGCAAGAAATGCTAAATAGATTGATAGAATACAGACTTTGACTGCTACTAAGTGAGCTGATCCAGATGAGTGAAAATCCATTTTGCTGATAAGATTTAACATGTGTGACAACAGTGTGGAAAACTTGCTGGAAAAAAATCCTGATAAAGTATCTTACGGTATCAGACTACAAACTAATTTTTGACCAAAACCAAGAAAAAAGTTGCCTATATTCTCCAGCAGGTCTGTATCTTGTCTGGAAACTGATCTTGAGAGATCCAAACTCTTCAAGCTGAAAAAGAATCTTTCAGCATTTCTCCTTCAATAGCAAAAAAAGGCAAAAAATCTGCATGATAGCTATGAAAGTGGATAGATGTCACTGTGGAATGCATCTGACAGGCTGGCAAACCCTGTATTTTGAAGGAAACATTGTTAAATGTCACACATTTATATATTCTTTTCTTGACTCCATTAGTTCTGAGGAGCAAGAGTGACTTTCAGAAATTTCAGCAATGTTATTTTTATGGAACCTGGACTTGTCTTTCAGCAGCCGGATCAAATTCCTCTAAGTCCAATAAAGAGAATCTCTGGCTGGTAAGTGTCTTGAAGATTTGTTACATGTATTTTACTTACAAAGAAAGATGAGAGCTATTTGAAGTGAATGCTAATTCAGTGAGAAAGGGATCTGACAAGTTAGCTGTTGTGGCTACACATGTTTAACCAAATTGAAGGAATTCTAACAATATACTTGAATTCCAGTAGAGTGATGGTGTTATACATTTGTTGCATTCTAGCATGTTTTGTTTTTGTTTTTGTTTTTGTTTTTGCTTTTGCTTTTGTTTTGTTTTGTAATTTAAGCACTATCTTCTTTGCATCATTTTTACATTGCTATTCTTCTTGACTGAAGACAGACAGGTCCTGCAATTATATATATGTCATGACTGATTCTTTTCTATCCACTGCTTAATTATAACCACAAAATATTTCTGAAGAAAATTTGTAATTTTACTGATTAGAGAAAGCAATGACTTTACCACAGGTGGGGAGTTGTTGATAAATGTAGAGCTGCAAACCACTGGAACATAGTGCCAAATTCTGGTTTATGTTGCATCATGATTGAACACTATGAGACAAGATAATATTACCAAATATTAGCAACAGTCAACTCCTATGTGAGAAATTAAAAGCTGCTCTGAGATACTATTCGCATCTGTTCAACATTCTCTATGTTAATATAACATTTTGCCTTTCAGATATAGTATGGCAGTACTTTCTCTCAAAATCTTAGCTAATCATTCAACAAGAGTTCTGTTTTTCATAGTTTTATTAGGCATTGACAGATTAAACTTAGTATAAAAATGATAATTTACCATGTCACAACTTTTTTTACTTTGTTCTGTTTTGGTTTTTGTTTTTGTTTTTGTACTGCTAATGACATAATTTAACAATCAAGAAATTAGTGGGTATTACAGATATTTAAAGTAGTGGGTACAATTATTAGAACTAGGAGTTATTCTTCACTTACATGATTGTGGAAGGCAAATGCAATAACCTTGCTTTCTTTCTGATGGTTCACAACAAGGTCATACAACTGGAAATGAGGATTTTTCTAATCATCTCAGAGAATTAATTATTAGACTAAAATGACTGGAATATATTGACTGAGGGCAATAATAAGGTGGGAAAATAAATTTATGAGAAGGGTAAAGCTGGAGTTGGTTAGATACTGTAGTGAAAATAGTAAGTTAATATGTGACACAGTGGTAACTTGAGTTTCAAATTCTAAGAGGTTTCGAATGCTAAGAGATATTACATGTTTGGGTATATTTAGAAAGGACTAAATAGCATTTTCAGTTGCAGGTAATGTATCCCAAATTGCCTTCACCAAATTTTTAGTTCCATTAGGTAGTGCTACTACAGTAGTTTGAAAGACAAAGGTTCTGGTATTCCTTTTTAGAACCATTAATATTGTTTTCACTGTAGAATGATCATTTTAGGACATATTAACTCTTGGTGGCAGTGGGTGCCACTCCTCTGCTTTGCTGAAACTAGAATGATTTTAGTTTAGCTTATACCAGAGCTTAATGTGGTTACTGAAATATTTTCATGGAGTGGAAAGCACAGGGACAGAAAAACTAAGCAAGGAAGTCTGAAGTATGGCAACCTTGAACAGGGTGCTTTGGTATTCAGAATGATGTCATCACAATGAGTGCGTAATAAACATGTGATAACTGAAATAAACTTACTAACACTTCATGAGACCAGCATATTTTGTATCATAAAGCCAATGGAATGACACAATAAAATATCAAGTTTGGATTAAAACATTGACTTCACTACTGAGATATTTGCAGTGTTTCTGAAGTCAAGTGCTCAGAATGCCTAGTTTGAATTTGACTTAATCATGATTTTTTTTTTTAAGAAATCTGTTCTATATTAAAAAAAAATAGAATTGTTTTATTTTTTATTTTCTTTTATCTTCTTTAGGAGCAGGACACGTTTTGAAGCTTTTCTGTGTAATTATTAGAGAGTAAATATGTCATTTAAAAAAAAAGTCAAGATTATTTTACGACCCTAAGACTCTCAGAGTGAGGACATCAGGTAAACAATTCTGAAACTTTCTGTACAATCTGAAATATTCTGTAGAATCTTAAATGCTTGAAACAGCACTTGGGAGAGACTCTGTTCTCTATGCATACATAACACTTTCTTAAGGATGCTAATCCCATGTTTAGGGTTGGTAGTATAGGCCCTGAGAGCATGGGCATGCTATATAGAAAAAATGAATATCCTCTGAATACATCTGAGGATAAAATTAGCATGCACAATGCAAATATATGGAATCTTGGTCATGATTTGTGGCTTGATTGGATGGTCAACGCAATATGTAATATGATATTTGTTTTTCCAAGAATTAGCTCTATTTTTCTTCTATTTTACTGTCTGTTCAAATGAAATCATTGCAACTTCACTTTTTTATCTCACTTGTTCTAGTCAAGCTCAAATAGAGGAAACTCAGTCTAATTGGCATGTATTCTGAAAATGCATACTGAAAGAAAATATATACAGTCAATGTTAATATTACTGGTTCTACGAGCCCTTCAACACTGACCTATGATAGATCCCATGAATTCTTCTGTAAATGACACCGGGTAATGAAATATTTAGAAATCACATTCCAGTAGCTGCCAAAAGAGTGGTGTTTACCCAACGTTTATTTGTCATTTTCAGTAAATTTCCATTTTATTACAGTACCCACAATTCTACTAGGCTCTGGGTAAATTGCAACCACAATGAAATCCACAGAAGCATGCAGTGAGTTTTTGGGTTGTTTTGTGGTTATTTTTGGTGTGTACATGTGAGTGTGTTGGTTTGTTGTTGTTTATGATTTTGGGGTATTTGGTTTTTATTCTAATTGTATTTGAAAGGCAGGTTGAGTTCATTTTATCCTCTTGTACAAATTTCAGTACAAGAAGAAAAAAATTAGATATCTGTTTATTTAACAATAACATAACATAGAGGATAGGAAGTGGAGTAGGAAGATGAGCTTTTAACAATGGAGCAGAACAAAGGAAGTCAAAGAACACTGCATGTTGTTGTCAACAACTGTGTTAGCCACCAGCACTGACCTTGAGATCTTGAAGAATCAGTGACCATGTACCCCACCACCTCTCAGCTACTCAGGGAGAACTGCCAGGACGAATCTAGCTAAAAGCAATAGAAATGCAAACATGTCCACATGACTGTGGCAGAATGTAGATGTCTGCAGTGCTATTGTTATTGGTTTATAGGAGAAATAACACACTTCACTTGTCAGGATAACAAGGGCAAGCACACAGTAGTTCATTTGTGAGTACAGGGTCCTGACAGTTTATGGACTGCTGCTCACATTAGTACAATGATAATTACAAAACAAAACAAAACAAAAGGTGAATTTGGATTTTAAGGTGTTTTTAAATGAAAAAGAAGAATTCTTTCTGCTTCATCATCTTTATCATCAAAATCTGGGAATTATTAAGGCATTAAATATGTACCAGTTCTTTTATGTTTGTTTATTATTCTCTCTATTATTGCTTCTATTATTCTTCAAAAGAAAAAGCATCATAACACTGTCCAAAACTTGAAAAATTGCAAGTTAAAGCCTGTTTCTCCTATAAGAAATGAGGAAATTGGTATTTAACACAACAGATAAAAACAAAACAAAAAACAAAAAAACCAAGGCCTTCTAATGTAGTGCATCTCAATTACATGTATATTTCTAAAAGCAATGCAAGTAGTTTAGTTGACATTCACCTGGCCTATTTATTAAGCATAAAATCCTGTGTTTAAGAGCCACACATTAAGAGCCAGACATGGGTTTATTTTTTCAAGAACTAGTCTAGTAATTTCTGATTATTTGCTGAGACACTTTAAAAACTAGCAGATATATCTATCCAATGTTTGGCTGACTCTCAAGTAGAGAATCAAGAAAGGAAATGGAGAACACCAGTGATTAACTATTCCCAGGAATATTGTGAAGCTGACAATCTCTCAAAATCAAGTTTTACTGAGGTTCTGATGAACTGCGTATTATGTACTATTTTGAAAAATGAGCTAGGTTAACACATTCCCTGCTGGAGTCATTGAATTTTGAGGAAAAGCATACTGGATTTGCCGTGCCTTGTTTCGTATTTGGTATTAAGCATTCAGCTCAGAAAACTCCAAAGGAAGCTGAAAACTAAAAGCCATTCTCCAGGAAGAATGAAGAGCACACTGAGTCACCTGGGCGCTCTCGTATTGTTTAAACAGGCTGGCTCAATCATAGAATCACAGAATTGTTTTGATTGTAAGGGACTTTACTAATCATTTAGTTCTAACACCTATGTCATGAATTGGGACACCTTCCACCAAAGAAGGTTTCCCAAAGTCCCATACAACCTGGCATTGAACACACCCGGGGGGGTCATCCACAGCTTCTCTGGGCAGCCTGTTCCAGTGCCTCACCACCAAAAGAGTGAATTTCTTCCTAACGCCTTTTATAAATCAACACTCCTTTAATTTAAAGCCATTTCTCGTTCTATCACTACACAGCTTTGAAAAAAATCCCACTCCACTTTTTCTATAGGCCTCCTTAAGGTACTGAATATCAAGAATATCAGTGACATCTTCTTACTCTTCCACAATTCTGACTGTTCTATTTATTGGTAATTTGTTTGGTATCGGTAACAGAAGAGCTATCATTGTTTTTATTCTCATTTATACTCATTTATTTTCATTTAAGAATGTCTTACTGTAGTCTTTTTTTATTATATTGGTATAGCTGACTATTCCAAAAGTCTTCGTTTTTCCATGTGCCTCAATTCTAAACTCTTGTTTCAGTACCTTTTCACATTGCAATCAGAAAAATATTCTTGTAGTATGCTTAATTCATCTTCTGTCACCAGTTGTACAGTAAGTAGGGAGAAATGTGATATCAGGGAGAAATTTGTGTTATATTTATCTATGATAGAAAATAAACCTTTAATAAATACCATGATTAAAGGTAACAAAATTGCATATACAGAACACCATTAGGAGGAATTATTAATAGCTAGAATATTATCTGTTACATCTATATCTCCACAAAATTGTTTTTAATTACTAACAAAATCTCCAACATAATCTTCAGCATAGTTGAAGTGGGATGAAAGTGTTACAAAACAATGATACTGTGGATGTTACAATGAAATACATACGCACTTGTTGAAACTGCTAACTGGCTGAGCCATGCCATGGCACCACCACTGTAAAAATCTGAATTAAAAGTTTTAGGTGATACCTTGATGTTATGTGAAATTTTAGTATGGACATAATTTAGATTCTTGGTTGCAATATGAAATTATTATTGCAAGCTACAATTTTAAAACTGAAAAGACACCAAGTTTGAACTCCACGCTGCTATTCAGCAAAGAAAAGGTGAAGATATTCTTATTTCATCATTGAGCTCTCAGTATGGAAATGATTACATTTAACGAAGTAATCACCATGATTGGTTTTATTCTTCCGCAAAATTCCTACTGCTGTTGAGAAATACCCAGAAGCCAAAGTAATACCATTTCAACAGGTCACTGCTGTAATTATATGTTGTTTAGGAGATTACAGGTATGTGAATATTGTGGATAGGAGAACAACCACAGTATCTATGAAGATGATGTAAGCAGACAGTTAGAAAGCAAAAAAAATATTTTCAGCAAAAAACAGCTCATGACATTTGGAAAGACAGAAGTCTAGTCACAGGGGATGAGGGGGACACAGAGCACTCAGTTTTGTGATGTTTCTGTTACCCTTTTTTGTTAAAACTAACAAATAAACAAAACCAAAACAAAAATACAAAGCAACCAAACCGAAGTAACTACTACAAATTCAATCTGTGGAAAATGTTGTATTTTGAGTGAATTAAAATCATACAACACATAAAAAGTCTCTTTTTTGATGTGGGTAAACAAGCGTTTTGGTATTTTTCTACTGTGGGATCCTCATGAAGAATCAAAAAGCTCTGTGCTTGTCTGGTTTTGACTTTTGTTAACATATTCTCTTTTTCCAGGCCCCTTTTAAGCCTATCTGGAGCTTGAATGCGTATCTTGGCCTGGGCTTTCTGAAGTCAAACTTTGTCTCTGTTTGCATCTGGGATTTAACGAGGAAGTGCTTGAACTACCAAGCTGTAGGCTGATAGCAAGAGATTTGCAGACCTAAAAAATTCAGATAAGCCCAAACAAGCTTTGAACCTCTAAACCTTTTGATGTTTGTCTCTCACAAAGTCTAACTTCACTTCTGTCAGCAGACAACTCTGAAACATGAATGGAAACAGATCTCTGTTCTGGAAAGCTACTGTGGGTGGCTTAAGGACAAATGAATAAATACAACTATATATGGGAATACAGCCTTCTTCAGAGAAGAACTCTGTCTCTGAACACTTGAGTATTTTCCTGCATCCATAACAACAAAAAAAGCTCATAAAAGAAGTGGATTTCTTACTCACCCCTGTATTTTCAGTGTGGGCGATCCGAAGCAGCGATATGTTCTTTAAACATTTGTGTTTCTATTTATCCAGACAAGCTGTTTTTGTTTACCACTTTTTTTCCCATTACACTGGTCAAGGGTGTTTATTTGAGGAAAAATCCAGCAGTAGGCAGATACTGCTGTAGTAGAAGGAAGAGGGGGTAGCCCACAAACATTGACAGGGATTCAGTGTGCAGCAGAGCAAGTACGTAGCCAGTGTTTCTTGAGTCTGTCAGCATTGTCTGTTAGGGATATTATAATATCATAAGTTCTGTTGTTCAGAGTTAGACTGTTTTTAACAATGACAAATAACAGCTACTTCAGGAAAGCATATGTTGTATAGACTTTACCATGTTTAAAAATCCTATACACTTCCTTCACAAATTATGTGTTCAAAAGCTTATTCCTGGGAGAAATAATCCTAGGAGAAAAATACAGCATTGTATTGTATTCTGCAAAGTCTGAAGGTGTAGTTTCCTATCTGGTGTAGGGAACCTGTTTTGGCAGGGGGATTGGACTCAATGATCTCTTGAGGTCCCTTCCAACCCCTATGATTCTATGATTCTATGATTCTATGATAATCTATAATGATTGACATCATGTAAAACATGTTGTTTTTTTTAATCTTTTTGCTAAAAATTTTTTGTTTGTTGCACTTTTTGCTACCATTTATCACTGATCATTCATTATCTGTCCTCTCCATGAATTTCAGCACCTTTTTTCCCCATCAATGGAGAAAAGTTTTAAGTACATCTAAATATCATTCAGCACCCAAGAGGAGGTCATCATGGAGAGACAAAGTCAAGCTTACTACAGTGAAAATTCAAGAGATTATGGATGTGTGTTGAAACAAGAAATTGTCAAATGGGATGAGAGGAAAAACTTTTTCACCATAAGGACAGCGAGCAGAGGAAGAGGCTGCTCAGTGAGGATGTTAAGGTTTCCACCTTTAAAAGTTTTTCAAAAGCCATCTGGACTATAAACCCCAGAGTTTACCTAATTTGAATAGAAGGTTGGAACAGAGACTTAGTGAGGTTTGTTCCAAACTGAATTTTCCTATGATCATCATACCATATAGCCGCTGTTAGTTTTCACTTCTCCAGAGAAATAAGTCCTTCCTTACACATAAAAGTTTGCATACCTTTGATAATTTCAGTTGCACTGCTGTGTTTTACTGTGCCCTTTCTGATACAGGGCAACAAGCTGCACATGGTTTCCAAGAGAGTATGTACTGCAAATGAATGCTGTGCTTAGAGGTATTTACTGCTTTGTTCCTTGGTCCTTCAGCAGTAATTCCTTCCCAGACTGTTTGCCTTGGCAATAGCACTTCACTTTGGATTTGATATTTTCATAGAATATGTAAAATAATACAAAAGCTGTCTGCAGGTGAAGACCTGTCAAATAGTTTCAGTCAATTTAGACCCCACCATTTTGTAATTATGATTAAATTTGGATTTACCTGTCTGTATTTCTTTGTGTATATTGACTCTGTTTCTCATCTATCCAGTATCCTTCTCCTACACTTTCAGTCAGCACAGTTTTGAACTGCTCTGAATATTTCTGTATCATCAGAAAGCTTCATTACAGAGTGAAAAATAAAAGAAATTATGTACTTTATTTTCATGTTATACTGTTATCTGTTTTTAAGGCACCTTATAATTTGCTAGAAAGTAAAAACTCATTGTAAAGAATGTAGATCAAACAAGAATGAAAACAAATATATATATATTTTTAACCAATGCCCATGCTTTTTTTCTTTTAAATACTTCATTGTTAAGGTTTTAGACCTGACTTGCCACCTCTTAGTCCAATTTCTTTTTATTTTAATTGGACAAGGTTTCCATTTCTACAGGATGGCTCTTGTGGTAGCCTGCTTCACCCTGTTTTTTAACCATGTTGCTATATTGTTTCTTCCAAGGTCATGTGAATTAATAGTATATGTCTATTTAAAGCATCTACTGTAATATGTCTCCATATTTTTTGGTGTCTCCTAATCATTTTCCATTAATAAAGTCTCCAGATTATTTCAGTAATTGCATACATCTCAGGATGAACTCAAGAATTTCTTCTCCTTTTATGTATTCACTGATTTGAAATCATCTATGGTACACAAACCCATGACATCTCCCTAACCCATCACACAGACTGAATTCTTCTTTCAGTTTTTAGGCTCTCCAGTTTGTTAAAGAGAAAAGTTGAAAGATTTAAGCTCCTGGGAAAATATATCTGATTTTCAAAAGGATAGTTCATCCATGTTAAGACTCTGTGCATCATTTTGATCCCTCAGTGGTTCATGATAACCCAGTAAACTGAAATTTCTCATTAAAAGCTTATTTTTAAGACTAACGACATAATGCAGCAAACAGTATGTAAACACTATGTTGGTTTTTGTTTTTTGTTCCTGACTAAAACCATTCAGTTGTTTTTGGAGCCCAAAAGGTTGACACTGGAATATAAGACCCGAAGTTACAAGGCATCTAGAGAAAAACAACATGGAAAAGGATAATTATTTTTGAAATTTCGTATACAGAAATTATAGCTTTGCCCAGAATGTAGTTTTCTGATATTTTCAGCTACACTTTTGAGAATGTGTTTGTATTCTGACTGTGGAAACACAGTGGCATTACTGAGTATGCAGGTAAATGTGTGCTAGTGAAGGAGTTGTAAGAGCAAGAGCAAGAACTTCAGGTGCTTGTGCACTATATTGCTAAAGTTTAAGGAGTAACTACCACATTATCCTGGACTGTAAAAAATATCCAGATGACAAGATGAAAAAAACAACTACAGCAAAGTGGAGTTGCATATATTTCCTTCCAAACCACAAGAATAAAAGTCTGCCTACCAAGGAAAGTTTATTCAAGATGAATAAGTCTTGCAAAATAATGCAAAATTTGCCAGATGAGAACCTGCAAAGCCACCCAGTTCTGTGGTAGCCTGCATCTGTGGACTACACAGTACGTATTTATATAGGTTTTATGGAGACCTTACTGAAAAAGGGTGAGCCAATAAGAGAACAGTGAAAGGGGAATGCCATCTGGTTCATATTAATGGCTGAGGTCACTTCTTCACTGAACTCTATAGCAGTTAATCCAAGTAAAGAAACCCAAGACTTTCAGGTTTTGATACACTTACCAAAACCTGACTAGAGCAGTAAGTGAAACTTAGGTTTGGGTCTGTCTAATTTTTGGATGAATTGAAAACCAAGCCAGAACCTGAGAGACATTTTCTTACTGCTTGAAAAGATGTATGATAAAAGCCAATTTGTCTAAGAATTATTTTTAATCTTCCTGAGCTGGAATGGAGGTAGTTAGGGTATTGATCGTAGGGGTCAGAAGGGCAAGAATACCACTGTAGATGGCAGTAGGTGAAAAACAACAACAAAAAAATAGAAAATGGAAAAAAAAAAATTCAAGACTAGAAATGGTGAAAATGTTCCCATGCTAGGAATGGATAAGACTTATTTTTTATTTTATTTTATTTTTTTTTGTCAAAGCAAGACAGATACACCTGTACGGTGTTAGCTATTCAAAAGAGAAAGTGAAATCAGTCTGTTTCTTTGATATTTAATTAATTAATTAATTAAAATTACTAAAAAATTGAGAAGCAGAGATGCAAAGATATCGTGTGACAACCACTGCACATAGGTCATTATGGTATTCCACTCAGTGTGGTGGCACTGATGCTAGAAAGACTGACAACTATATACATTTATACCCATGACCTTGTGCTCAGATCAGTATTTCACAAACTGTACACTTCTGAACTACTCATTTACCACCCATATTTTGTAAGGGCAATATGTGTGTCAGCAATCTAAAATATCATTTATTCTAATTACTACAAACTACCAAGCATTCTTTTTATGTACATTATTTCACTTGGCTAATGTGTACAACTGAACTGACAGTTAGACTTCTTTTAGTGTGCGTTTTTGTTGGTTTTTTTTTTGTTTGGATTGTTTTTTTTAGCTGTGACAATTTTTATTTATCTAAAATAATAATCATAGCAGGGTAAGCTTTGCTGCTATTTTAGTTTTCATGTCTTTAGCTTTTCTGAATTTAGTGAGGTTGAGCAGGTGATTCTGTGGGCAGACTTTGTCCCTGTCAGTGTGAAGATTTTGATTAAGACTAGTCTTTTTTAACTAAGTATGTCTGACAAGACTTGTCCTCTGTGATTTTTTGGGAAGTCAAGTAATTGATTCAGTTGCTAATCTAAACATCTAAACCTGGATCTCCTCACCTGGAAGTCAATGATGTAACTCCTTTTTTTTTCCTTTCTCTCTTTTTTTTTTTTTTTTTGTAGGTGCAAACACAAGAAAGCTTGCTGGATATCGAAGAAAACAGACAATTCAAACTAGAAGCCATGGTTGCTAATGTT
Organism: Odontophorus gujanensis; assembly: GCA_013399175.1. Lineage (NCBI taxonomy): Eukaryota > Metazoa > Chordata > Aves > Galliformes > Odontophoridae > Odontophorus > Odontophorus gujanensis. The sequence continues at coordinate 477,655 of VXAB01006131.1, read as the reverse complement.
CCCACATTTTTCATACCAGATATTGTTCTAATTACAGGACAGCTAAGAAGGATCTGGGTGAGTATCAGTAATGTTGCAATATGAAGGACAGCATGTTAGGTAGCTAATTCATTATCTGCAATGTATTCAGCATAACTGCTTATGGGTACTCAACCTTACAAGCACAGGAAACAGAGCAGATTTAATGTAGGAGGAAAGTATGGCAGAATGGAGAGGAATCCTGCATGTTATTATTGTATAAAGTAATGGTGTAATGTTAGACGTTTCATAGAAGTTTAGAATGACTTAAGGGTCATCTATTCCAACTTACCTGCAATGAACAGGGACACCTACAACTAGATCAAGTTGCTCAGAACCTGAGTGCCTGACCCTGAGTGCCCCCAGTGTTGGGGCATCCACCACCTCTCTGGGCAACATGTTCCAGCATCTCATCAACCTTACTGTTAGATTTTTTTCCTAATATCTAATTTAAATTTCCTGTGTTTTAGTTTGAAACCCTTCTTGTTCTGTTATCACAGACCCCGCAAAAGAGTCTGTCCCCTCCTTTTCTGTAAACCCCTTCAGACACTGAAAGGACACTCTCAGATCTTCCTGGATCCCTCTCTTCTCCAAGTTGATTAGCCCTAGTTCTCTCAGCCTGTCCTCTCAGGGAAGGTGTTCCACACATTTCCCTTTTCTGTGCCTCCATACTGTAAAACAGTACTTGTAGGCACTCAATATATGTCAATGAACCCTTGTCCTAAATGTATTTATAAACACTTTCTGAGAAGATCAAGCAGATCTCTTATATACTATAAATGTACTGTCTATTTTTGTCATGTAAAACTCTAACCTGGCTCTAGGTTGGTGTTCACCGCTCTCCCCAGAGGCATGAAATGTGGGCTGTCCCTAGCAATGAACCCCAGCCAACAGCTGCTGCTGCTGAACATGGGCACCCAGCTCTCCTGCCTGCCACCCTTCCTCTTCAGCATGATGAATGCAAAACTGATGCCTAAACAGTGGCTTATCTTCAAAGTGGGGACAGTTGCCTTCCCAAACCATCCCCTGCACTGTTTACAGTTGATTGTTTATAACCCTGTGGTTTAAGGTGTTTCCTGGGAGATGTGGTTTTTCTTGCCTGCAAGACAGGAGCACATTGCACTTCAGCTTCCTAATTGCCACTCATCTTTTGTGTGAAAAAGGGAGGAGGACAATAAATCCCCTTGGACTCCTACAGAAAAGAATCCATGTCTACAGAGTTCCTGAGAGTCTCCTGAGGAACTTTCAGGAGACTGAAGTACTGCCGAGAATCTGTTCCTGCCACTAAGATTTCTCAGGATGCTGTTGTGGTGCCTCACTCTGGACTGCTAAGGCACTTAAGGTCACAGCACAACATCCATGGAGTTAATGGAGATGAGATAACACCAGATTAGATAAGTTCAAGACACAGTTTTGACTCCTGGTACTCAGTTCCTGGTATTTCAGATGTTTGCGATATTTTGCATCAAGACCCCAGTACTAATTGCCATCTGAAGCAGGAGAGTATTAGGAAGGGAAACGTTGGAAAATATTGCAAAGTGAAGTGGATACATGTTAATACCTTAAGGTGTGTGGTCAGTCTTCTGCTAAATTTAGGATTCTTTTGGATGTCTCAGCTTCTTTGCATTCTTCTTGAGTACTCTTAAGATTCTAGTATCGTAACTCTACACTAGAGGTTCAGCAATGCAAAGGGGGAAGGTTTGGGGCATCATGTTGCAACAAGCCACTTTTTCCTTTGCTGATAATCAATGCGTAATGTCAGGTCAAGGAACCTGCTAGCTTTACATTCCACTCCCTTTGTTGAAATTTCTGGTCTAAAGCTTTGTTCATCATCTAATTTGCAGAACTGCAAAAAGGCAAACTTCACACAGATGCAGGCTTTCCAGACTTTCCTTATTATAATATGGGATTTCCTGTACTGTCCATTCAAACACTATGTCCTTTATAAAAAGCACACAGCAGATGACTTTTCCCATATTTTTCTTGTTTGATTTCTATCTGTTCTTCCCAGGCCACAGCTCTGAGAACTTAAGTGCTTGGAGTGAAGGAGGAAGGGCTCCAGCATTCTTATTTTAATATTTAATATGTAAAATGTCACATCATTATTCATCTAGCTTAAAAGATTTTACTTAAATAAGTTCCAGTTGAACTTCAGTAATATACAAAATAATATAAATAAATGAATGAATGAATGAATGAATGAATAAATAAATAAATAGGGCTTCTGTAATCAGTGAAACTTTCCATTGACATTAGATCAGCGAATATTTTCTTACTTCTAATTCATTGTTATTTACATTTTTCTTTGTAATTCTCCTGTAATATAAAAGCTTTTCTGAGGGGCAGAAAGTCCCAGGTTCATTCCTGCTCTGTGATGTTGCATTGAAGTAGGACCTGAGTGGTTCTTTCGCTCTCCTGGCATACATGTTCTTTGATTCAAAGAAGTAGATGCCATGAATCCGAGGTGCATGATGTTAGTCCTTATTATCACTTCTTGCTTCCTTAAGAAGCTAAGAAAATTCAGTGTATTAAGTAAACTGGAGCTGGATGGAGCAATTAGGAACATCTGCGTGTCTTATGTTATGACTCCCCTAGCAGTTATCTTTTGTGCTATATAGCTCCGAAAATTCTCTCAAGCATGTAGATGGTGGCGTTCCAACAAGCTGGAATGGCTGGCTACAGCTGAAGTTTCAACAACTCATTCTACCTACAGCTGCCTTCATCTGTTGCTGGCTTTAGGGAAGAATACCGAATATCTTCACATTTCACATGCTGAGAGAGGGACAGAATTCCAAAGAATAAAAGACCAAGAGTGACCAGAAAAAGAAAATACAAAAATGAATTATTAAAAACAAAACAAAAATAAATAAAAAAAAATTTAAAAAAGAGGAAACATAAAGTCTATGAGAAGGCTGCAGATACAAAGTTTTAGAAGAGGAGAGGATGAGTCAGTGACAACTTTTAAGTCTGTGGTGGGATTCATTGCATGGAACTGTATTTATTTTAGCAGAGTGATCTTAAATACAGCCACTCTGGTACAATACACCACCATGAGAACTGGATTAAAATGCTTATGCCATTTGAGAAAACATTCTATATTTGTACAGATAGAACTGTAGTGATAATACTGATTAACAGATCAGAAATACATATTTAAAACCAAATTGTGCTCTCGTCTTTCCTCAGAACTCTAAATATCAGTTTTAATTTTTGTGTGCAATTGCACATTATGTACAGTGGAAATACCTTCCAAGAGGAAATAATTCATGACTTTCAGCAACCATAGTGACAGTTGTCAATTAGCTCACTTTGTTGTTACTTTGTTGATACATGTACTAGGTCTGACAGGGAGTCTCTAACTGTGAAATCTTGTTTTATTCTTAAAACAAAGCCCAGTATTGAAAGGTGTTAGAAGGAGTATTTTCAGTTTAAATTATTGTCAACGGTTTGTGGGACAGTTTGACCTGGTACCATGACAATTGAGGCAGGGGACCCACGGGCCCACACCCTGGGGAAGGGGAAGGGGGAAAGGGAAAAAAGAGAAGGGAGATGGGCCTAGGAACAAAACAGCGGCAACGATCTGAGGAGAAAAGCTAATTTACTAAATAAGATATCAGAAAGCAAAAATAACACAATATAATACAATATAATTGGAATTGAGGCTAATGAATCAAATAAAATGAGCAAGAGAGAGTGTCTGATAAACCGAAGGCCTTACGCTAACGCTGAAGGCGGAAGGCTGCAACAAACACCCACTGCCGAGCTTGATCCCGAAGGGAAGAGAGATGGCCCCGTGACCGCAGACAGTTTTTTATCTTTTCCTCTGGGTGGAAACACACAAAAATACAAAGCATCACACAGTCCTCTGGGGAACATAGTTCTTCTTCTCTTCTGAGACAGGCATATCCGTAACTATCGATGATCCACAGAGCTGGAGCATTAACTCTTCAACTCCCAACACACCACATAATGTCATGATGTGGAATATCAACAACACAACAAAAACCACAAAACCATGACAATTGTACATCAGTATCATTTAACTGTCACTTCAGCTACTGCGTTTCTCATCCTACAGCTTTCACCACACAGGATCAGTCCCGGGAATGGTAACCATTTTCCCTCTGTTTCTTCATTCTCCTCTTAAATACTTCAAGTGAATAATATTAAATTAGCTTTAACGTTAAGTACTAAGTAATAAATGAAGGCTGAATTATTTGGCTTTAAATAAAGACCTTTGAAGTTTCATCAGTCAGAAAAATACATGTCTTATAATGATTTGTAGGGCAGGACGATGTGTATATTCCACTACAACTTTACTGACAATGAGATTTACTGCTCCATTCAGACTCTCATATCTGCGTATGATGGGGGTGGCCATGGGGTAAATCTTTTTTTCTTCATTTCCAGCATTATCTCTATACATATCAAGTCCAGAGGATTGAAGTTTCTTCTCCCTAATAATGTCACCATAGAAATTAGAAACTATTAGTAATCTTATTGCAACTATGAAGACCTGACGAAATAAAATATCTGTTCATGCAAATCCTGTTTCCTGATTAACTACATTTTCTGCAAGTGGATTTTCGTAGCTGGAGGAAGTGAGAGCTGACAGCTCACCAGAGGAATGGAATTTATAATGACCAAGATTTATTCAAGGGAAAAAACATTTATACACAACACAGACCTCTCCTGGTTCATCCCTGATGTATTAGAATTTGTCACCTACATTTTTTCATGATTTTAACAACATTATAGTGCATATCTGAATATCAACTCCAAAAGCAATTCTCTCTTTATGACTATGTTACTGTTCAGTGAAGTATATTTGGTAATAAGATGTTTGAATTGCTCTGAAAATCCAAAACCAAAGTGAATGCAACAGCTACTACCATCCTGCTAAACTCAGAGAATCATTTCATCCCGAAGGGTGACAACTGTATGCATTAACTTTATGAATGGTTTCCTAGAGACAACACGAAGCTACAGCATAAGTCACACATTTGCTCTGTAATGCTCTGGTTCAAATTGCAAGGAAGCAATTTGGAGTGTGATATTCTTGCTGTTCATAGCAACCTTCTTATTCTCTATCTCTTGCTTTGGACTAAGCAAGCTGCCTGTTAAGGTTCATTTATGGTTTTTTTCCATTTCACAGCTAATTTCACACCAAGATCAGCCCACAGTCACAAAGAGTCCTTCTGACAGCTGGATAGAGCTGGAGAACAGTGGTAGTGCAGCCATGCTTTAGAGAGACGGAATTTCCAACAAGACAGTTAAGCTAAATCAGCCCCATGAATTTATCTACAACGTCTCCCAGTCTTTACAGGTCCAAGAGAGCACGCATCACTTTCCCCAAATTATACAATTCTTAACAGTAACTGGAACAGTCCTTGAATGGTCATTCAGGTAGCAGTAGATTTTATCCTTAACCAAACTCCATTCCCTTAAAAATTTAGTCTTCAGTGTATCCATGATACTCTCTTCCAAAGGAAGCAGTGCTCTGATACGTCACTGTCTCCCTCTCCTACATCAGCTATGCATCTATGGCATTAGCCATGTTTCCATGAGAAAAAGCTGGAGAAGCTACTTCACAGCAGCCTTCTGTAAGCACCTAACATTGTGCTCAGAGAGACCAGGGAAAAATGTTATTCTTTACCTCATTCAAACAGTGAACAAAGGAATAGACCAAGACTGAAATGGTGAATTCAGAGTTGTGGCACATGATAAATCAGCCTTGGGAATCCGTGTGTGTAAGTATCATGAACTGCTGTTGAGATTTAGACATCCTTAGTGATTACTACAGAAACTCCCACACTTCTTCCTAAACTCCTTGTGTTGTCCATATCTGTGTATTTATGATTAACAGATATTAATAGATATCTGTACACTGAGTCTAAATCAAACTAAGGAGTACCTCATGAAACTCATTTTTATGTCAGTTCTATTCAGGAGGGATGGGTGTGTCTCAATTACTTTCTTCTCAGGGGAAAAGTGAAGAACTTTAAAAACATATTGTCCAAGTTAGCCACACATAAAATGACTTTGGAGTCAGAAAGAAGAAAGGCATTTTTAATTATAAATCAAAGGGACTCCACCAACTTCAGAGCAAACCAAAACTGGAGAAAAATCTAAGATGAGAGAGGCTCCATGTCGTAGAGAAACTGAGTCTGGTTAAGGGACACTGAAAAGATCCTGTCCATAAATTGCACAAAAGTGCTCGGAAAAGATTGATGATGTAAAGATGAAAGAGTTTGGTTCCTTTTTATTGTTGTTGGTTTGGTTTTGTTGCCTTTTAGTTGTTCATGGTTGCTGGTGGAATTTTTCCCCACATCAGTGAATATCTTCTTTCGCTTGGTGATAGCTTACAGTTACAAAAGCTTTATCTGAAGGCCTTAACTACTTGCCTGTGGAAAACAGAATTTTAAATTAAAGTTCCAAAAGGACAGGAGATATGGAAAGGATAAGCTTAAACTGGTAGGCAGCTTCAAAACTAAATTTTAGTATGAGAATTTTCTCTACAAAATATTGAGGTCTGGAAGAAAGGTAAAGGTTATCAGAATTAAATGAAGTATTTCAGTATGTGATATCCAAGAAAATGAGCCTATCGAATGGCTGGACAAAGGATCTTGACTAATCTGTGCTCCACAGGGATCACGGTGACTTTATAAGTATAGGTTTTTGGATTGTGTAGGTGGTAACTGGTTTTCACCAAGCTGTGAAGATTCTAAACAGCATAGACTTCCAGAAAGATACGTATGAAAGAATACAAAGTTTGAAGTGTAATAGAACACAAAAAGTTATTTTACTGCTCCTTATTTTCCCTTTGTCCTTATCCATCATTAACATTTTTTTAATCAATGAATTACTCTTCCTTATCTGTTTGCCAAGGATCTACTAGATGACACCCTGACAGGTTTGGAGAAAATCAGAAATTCATTGAATGAAGTTAATTCCATTCCATTTACTTTTGCTCATGTGTCTCTCTTTGTGTGGCTCTCACTTAGTGCTGTAACTGTTCCAAGGCAGTTTAACAAAGAAAAGCTTCTTTTAGCACATGCACAATGGAGGCACATTTGTATCCTTTCAGTTTTTTTTCCAGAAAGTTGATGCCACTTGATCGTGGTTACATATAATAATATCTGTCTCTGGTTGGATTTAACATCAAAATGTGTAAAGTAGCATGAACATCTGATTAACATATGGAAATATTTTTTAAATAGGCTTGCTTTTCAAGTGCTGAAAGTTTCACAGCCTTTTATACTATTTTATGATGCTGTGGTAGCAATTCCATGGTTACAATTATAATCCTCTTCCACATTTGATTTTTTAAACCCCAGACCTTCTGTATCTCAGTTTTGAGAAACACAAGTACTGAGTATGACATTTTTCATGTGTGGTCTTCAACAAGAGACAGAAAGTACTTATGAGAAAAAAACAGATCTGATACACTAAAATGAGAAACTTTACATAATCAAACATTTTTTCTTCTGGAAAAACTTCCAAACTTACAGCAATGAACACAGATCACTGTTTACTTATGCAAAGAACACCAGATCATACAGCACTACAGTAGTAAACTCTAAAGAAAAGTATTGAAAACAGTCATTCTCTAATATAATTATTGAAGTTTTATTATTATACTTATCAAAGCTTCAACACAGACTGGCCAGCAATGAAAAACAACATCACCAGATTTAATTGTTATACTTTTTTATTATTAAGTTCTTATTTTCAGCCAACCATTTCTGTTTCAAGTGAGTAGAATGGTTACAAAACTTTGCTTGCTTTCCCTCCACTGAATTCAAAGCTGCAGCTTTGGTAATCTTAGGCTATTCTCCCTGAGATGTTTGCTCCAGACTCAAATGGAGGTGCTCTAGATTGAGATGGAGGTGAAACATTTTCACCAGCTCACTCACTGAGTTGATGTCTATTTATAAAAATGAACAGATAGAAAAAAGTGCAATAAAGAAACAGCAGAAGAAATTGTGAAAATGAATGCAGTATGGGAAGGAAACATGCTATACAATGAAACTCGGTGTAGCAAAAGATTCAAATATGTGTCCAGAAAGTCTTATTTTGCAATAGCAAGATATTATGTTTCTTAGGTAACCCTTCACTTTCCTGACATTGCTTTTATTTCAACACCAGAACATATGACGTACTTTATACTTCAACTACACGTTCAGTGCAGCATTAACAGTATTTAATCAGCGGTCAATCTAACAGAACTGAGAAAGTAATGTAAATTCACTATTTTTACATACTTTCTTCTTACCTTCTTGAACATCTCTAGCACTGACTCCAAAGCAACCTTGTTTGTCGAGGAAGAATCTCAGAACGGTAGGGGTTGGAAGGGACCTTTGGAGATCAAGTAGTGCAATCCCACTACTAAAGCAGGTTCCATACATTAGATTGCATAGAAAAATGTCCAATGAGTCTTGAATATCTCCAGAAAAGGAAACTCCAGAATGCCTCTGGGTGTCTTGTTCCAGTGCTCTGTCAACCTCAAAGTAAAGAAGTTCTTCCTCATGTTCATATGGAATATTTTTGTTACAGTTTGTGCTCATTACCCCTTGTCTTGTTGCTGAGCACCACTGAAATGAACTGTTTGACACCTGTCCTTTAAATATTCGTAAGCGTTGATAAGATCCCCCCTCAGTCTTTTCTCCAGGCAGAACAGTCCCAGGTCTCTCAGCCTTTTCTCATACAAGAGATGTGCCACACCCCTCATCATTTTTGTGGCCCTCTGCTGGACTCTGGAAGTTCTCTGTCTTTCTTGAACTGGGGATCCAAGAACTGAACAAAATACTCCAGATGTGACCTTACCAGGGTGTAGTAGAGGAGATCACCACCCTCAACCTGCTGGTCAGGGATGCACCTCAGGATACCATTGGCCTTCTTGGCCACAGGGGCACACTCGAAACTCATGGCTTCTCAATCTGAAGAGATACAGACACTTTCAGAGGGCACTTTATTCCACCTTAAGGAAGTTCTCTAAAATAAGTATTTAAAACTATTACAAAAAATAAAAAAATTAAGAAAATTCCAACAAGAAAATAGTTGTTGACTACCCTAAGCATTCCTATTCAGTTGTTACAAACAGTTGTTTATAGCTTTGTTACTATAATTACTGGAGTACTGTGAACAAATACCACAGAAAGATTCCTTTCCACAAAAGCATTTCTGTCTTATCCTGAAATAACGATTTAACAGATAGAATGTCTGTTTTCCTCAAAGTATTTTGTCATATTGTTTTTAGTATTGATGAGTTTTGCTTACTTCCAGTTAAAACCTGACCTCTCTCTAGGTTTTTTGACACGAAACTCAGCCAGAGTAGATCTACTTCTCTGTTCTGCTCTACTGCTCAGATATCTAGCTGACAGCACAGGCTTCCACATGAGATGCCATTATCCAAATCAGATGACATTATCCAAAACTTTGGACACCTGGAAGATCTGCCCTCTAACATGGGCTCGTCCATGGACCTGAAAACACATTCCACAAAAAATCTCAGCTGTCCTAATGGACGATGGGCGTATGTGTTCTCAAGGGTAGTTATAACACTCCGGAAGCTTGTAGAAAGGAGGAGAACCACAAAGTTTTCATTCACATAACAAATAAATGCACCAGTGATTGTGAACAGAAAGTGCTTGAGATCCTCTGCAGAGAAAAACTAAATCTGTCTTAGAATTCTGTCTCAGAAGCAAAATGCAGAAGTTAACTTTATGTTATTTGGAGACTGTTAAAAACACAATGTTCTTAAATCTGGACTTGAAATGGCTTGTTTGTCTGTTTGTTTGCTGTGTCTAATTAATCTACCTTTAACCATGGTAAGATAATTTTTTTTTTTTTTTTTTTTTTTCATATAGGTTAAAAAGTNTTTTTTTTTTTTTTTTTACAGATAGGTTAAAAAGCTCTTCTCCAGAAACCCTTTCCATTCACCTTTATTATTTCTTCTGCTTATTCTTGCTTCAGGGATTTTTAACTGCAGCAGGTAGTTTCATGTTGGTAAATTTGCTTCCTTCCTCAAAATGGTTCTTTTAAAACCATCACAACATCACAATATCTACCTCAGTGCCTCTTATAAAATGATCAAATACAGTAAATGATTGTTCTTTGCAGGTGAATTTTCTTACCTGTTAATTTCATTACAGTGTGTCACATTCTAGTTGTAACTCAGATCAGAAGGGATTAGTATCAACTCATACTTCAGCTTCTGTGCTTTTTCTCCACACGCTGTTTTGCTGTTCTTCCTTTTCTTTAGCCCAGAATTGCTATGCTACATCCTCTCTGCTCTTACCTACTTTCTTACCTCTCAAAGTCTAGAATCATCCTTGGGTTGTTTTTTGTTTTTTGTTTTTTTTATGGAGTACTACCACATTTGAAGAACTCCAGACATTGTGTAGCTAATACCTCCAGAGTTGCACAGTTCCCGTATTTCAGTCTCTTTGAAACAGTCATCAGTGTGTTAAGAACCAGAATAAATTGAGTAGGATTTCACACAGCCTGTGGGTAAGTGATAAGAATTGCATGTTGTGGCTACGTAGAGACATAAATACTCAAAGGTGTGCTGAAAAATGCTGGAAACCTCCATTGTGGTTGGCAAGCACAACATCCATTCAGTTGTTTTCATATGTTAAATACTGAGAAATAAATTAAAGAAGAATGTTTACAACATTGGTTATAACTTGTTTTTCATGTAGCTACTCATATTTAAACAGTCTCTTCAAAATTGCACATATATTAATGAATGTACTCTGTTCATTGTCTTATGCATTCCAAACTCCACAGGGAATATACCAAATCCTCATCAAGTTTTCATAGATGTTGTATTTGCACCTAGGTAAAAAAGTCACCACCTAAGATCACACACACTGCTGAACAATTTCCTGTTGACTATAGAAGTCTCTTATTTATTCAGTCTTCTATAGAGATTAACTGTTGGATAGTGCAAGTATTTCTGATATGTTTGTGAGAGTAAGATAGAAACAGCTTCAAAGCAAGAATACTTTTAAGGAAAATCCACAGCTCTGTGCACAGAGCACAGGTACCATCCTTATGGGAACCAGAAAGATTATCTAATTTGATTTTGAAGATGTGTAGATTTTGAAAGCTAGAATCAAATTATACAATATAAATTGTGACATTTAGTGATTTTTTTTAATTTAAACTCCCTACTAATTAGAAGTGGGAAAAAAGTAATATTCTTAAAAAGATGGAATAATTATATAAAAACAGTTTGGCTTCTCTAGGTTTTTTAAAGTTCTCAAATTCCAGAAATAGAGGTCTAATCAGTTCAAGAGCTCTACAGTAATTTGAAATATCACTGGAATACCATTGAAAAGTATTTTAATATATTCTTCTTTCACAAATAAAGGAAATACAAAGTTATCATATTATCCTGCTAAACTCTGACATATTTCTTGAATAAGCAATACCTCTTGCATCTTGGATTGCTTGCTCTCACACTTAGAAGTTGAAAAATTTCTACATTAATTTTACCTTACCACTGTACGGGAATTTTTAAGTGTAAACATAAATAGGCAAAAGTTTCAGTTAATGCTAAGAATAATAATTAAAAATAATAGCATGTATTTACTGTCAAGGATATTTGGAATATGAAACAATTGCAATGTGGAAAATTTCCCCTGGAGAAGGTGTTGTGGTACAAAAGCAACCCTAAATCAACAACCTTGTTGTGTTTTTAATAGGCACTTGATTTAAATGAAACAGATAATTACTGGGATGTCTTTTATGATTAAAAGAATCTGTCCATTATTCAGAACTTCATCCACTTTCTGCATAGTCTCGTTTGTTATAGAGTTACCTCTTGTGTAACTCATTCTTAGTTTCCAGAAGTAAAGTAATACACAGGAAAATAATCTTTTAGAATTATTTAAATATTCTGCTGAATGATGGAGTCTTGAATAATAAGAGCTTACATTCCCAAAGGGCATTAGATTGGACATTTGGAAACTTAGGTAATACACTTTGCAACATCAGGATCCTGATGACAATCTTGTCACTGGTGTTACACATTCCTGCATGGATAAAAACATTCTTAGAAATGAAAATGGGTTTTCTTTCCCAAAAAAACTTTTCTTCTGACAACATGTGAAAGCCCTCCATCTTTATGAAAGAGTAATAATACTGAATAAAGCCAGAAAAAATAGTGCCAACATAATAGACAATATACATGTACAGTTCTCAGATTTCATGGTTTATGGCCTAAAGTTTGAAGTCTTAGAAACTTAATAAAAGCAACTCAGAAAACAAGACTGTAAAAACTATCTCCTTCAAAGATGTTGTATCCTAAGATGTTCATAAAGAGATGTCAACATTTACTGACAGATCTATTAGTCCAGGCAGAACTACATATACGTATTAAAAAGGGACTTCCCTCAGATTATTTAAGAACTACTACTAAGACTGAAATGCAAATAGGTGGAGTGCACTATAGGTGGTCAGCAGCCAGCTTTGGTTTTTCAATGTGATTTTCTGTGACTGTGAATATCACGAAAGCTACCTTATCCTAACTTCTGAGAGTTCCCTCATTTATAAAATCAGATTTTCATGACAGAGGTATCTCAGATGGATTTTACTTCACTACCACAGGAACTGTGAAGTGTGATGTAAGGACATTTACGATGGCTGCTCAGAAACTTAGTTTCTAATGAAAATAGCGAAACTGAGACAACTTTGTCTTCGAGTGGCCAGGAGACCCACGAATTTGATGATTTAGTCACAAAAAAATTGCCAAATACTTATTATCTTCTCAGTTATCCATGCTTTCTCTTGAGTCAAATATAATAGAGAGTCAGGAAAAAAGATACAAAATAATGAATCAGAGATAACTGTTAGCATTGACTGGTAGATTGGGCCTATTTATTCACAAGTGTAAGGATGATCATAGCTTGTAAATATCTATGGCTTTTTTATTTTCACATGTACAATAAAATTGGCTATGGCTCTAAAATCCATTCCAAACTTATCCTAACATTCCCTGTTCAAAATGTATCCCCTATGAAGCGTGTCCCATGGTCTCAAAGTACTAGACAGAAATGCAAATTGTTACTGGAATTTTGGTTTGTAGGTGACAGGTCAGAGTCAGCTAGTCAGAATGCAACTTTCAGGAGCTGCAGCAATTTCAATACAGAGTCTCAAATCCTAAGGGACCAAGAGAAATCTGTACATAGCCTAGAGTTTGAAATAGATTGGATACTTTCAAGACTTAACTAGCATGGAAACATGAAACATTCAGTTATTAAACCAAGTACAGGAAACTGAAGAGATTGTCAAATCTGTATTTCTCATAGTCCCATTCACAGTTCTAGGCCTATACACAGCATTATACAGTCATTAATCAAACATTATTTGAAAATAAATGGTAAAGATTAACAGGATCACAAGAGATGACCTTGGTCATTTAGATCAGACAGAATTCACCCAATTCTGCATGGTTCTTTTATGCCTCCAGGACACAGCTTGCTGCTAGAATATAATCTTCTTTGCTTCTTTGTTTGGCATTTATTTGAAATTGTAATAGAAAAAATATTGTAAAATATTCTAACTAGACTAAATCATAAACAATATTATAAAAGCATTTGTTCAATCAACACATTCAAGTTATATGCATACAGACCTGGCTTCCAGCTTTCATAATGCTTCTTAGTGATCGACACTTAAATAAAGAAACTATGGGTAAAAGTAACCTCTGGGATGAGTTAGGTGCTGTTAGTAGAAGGAATGGAATACATCTACTCTCCTCAGAATGTTCTGCTTTGTAAAAGCAAAATCTCCTCAAGAAGATCCATTTGGCCACCTTTCTTTGTCTACGTAGGAATTCCTTTCCTCTGTATTCAGTCTTAGACACGATTGCCAACAATTATCAGAGATGAAATTATAGTAATCATTTGTTTTTAGGTACGGTGTTTATAAAAATATACTATCCCAACATTTTTTGTCTTAACACCATAGTTGGTGACAAACACAATAGCCTAGTTGCTCTCTAATGTTATCAGTGTTTTCATGAAAAGCATACAATTAAAAAAAAAATTATTATCACAGAATTACTGAGGTAAGATGAAGGACTAAAATATAATTGGATAAGGAATCAATCTATTTGTCAGATGAAGAAAATTAACATTTTATAGACAAGTGCCTAATCGTATATTTCAAACTACGTGCATTAAGTAACCTGTACCTAGAAACAGAACTGATCCCTCGGAGTGCCACAGATATTTAGTTTGTGTATAAATAAAAATATATTTTTTAATATTAATATTAATTATATGTTTTTCAGTGGAAAGAAAGAAAAGATAATAAGCACTATAATTTTCAAATAATATTTGAACAGATTCCTTGTATCTCTCTGGATTACTTTCAGATTACAGTACAAAGCCAGATCCTTTTAATTCTACACTAACAAGGCATTTGAACATAGCATCATTGAGAATGGATGATAAACTTCACAGCTGATTCAGAATATGTTTTTTTTCCCTCTATTTTATTTGAAGTTATTGATGTCATTTTTGAGAAATATTGTGCATTAAAATAAACAAAGCTTTCATGGTTTTCTTTCATGCATTCTGAAATGTCCAAGTCATATTTTCAAAATCATGATTCTTGTTTGCTGATTGGGAATGATTTAGCACCACAATGAAATAATTATAAAGTGTTCCATAAGGACCACATATGGGAATTTACATCAAAAGACATAATATGGAATTCATAACAACACATAAGAATATATATATATATTACATCAAATGGACTCTTTTCTGTGAAGCTTTTACTCTACCACATACAATGAATAGATAATATTGAAAGGCTCATTAAATGCTTAATCCTTTCGCATCAGAAAGAATATTCTAAAGAGAAGATGAAGGCATTGCACATTTCCACAACACAGAAGTATTAGACCGTTCTTCATTAAAAAATGTGTAGTGGTCATCTAACATAGGGATGCACTGGAGAAAATGACTATGTGTATTAATCCCTTTTATATATATAAAAGTACATATATAACAGCTTCTGTTTCAGTTTCATCAAAATGAACAGTATTGAAGAAAATAATGTATGCTCTGCTATATTATTGCACCCACTCCAGCAGCAATACAGTCCAAGTGCCTGACTGTCCTTTGCTCCAGTGGCCTAAAACCACCATAAAATTTTTGCCAGTATTGATCACACTAGATTTCTCCTATGTATCACGTAAGTGGTATTCTACCGTATGTCTTTCTTTCTTTTTTTTGTTCGCTCCCCAGTACACTTATTTCTTGCCATTGAAATTCTACAGAAAAGTGATGGGCATCTATCTTGTAGTACTGCCAATACTGTGATTATGTGTTTGTTTTCATGACCAAAAGTGAATATTTCCTGCTTTGGAACATTACAAAATTATTTGCATGTAAAATGCATTAACCCTAGTATTCATAAACACAGATTCCAAGAGCAAATTTGAGATGAAACATTTTTTCAATGTTTAGTTGACAAGGAGTACTACATAGGTTGCATAAGCTGTCCTGTAGTTTCTAATGATGCAGTCAGTATACTCAGTGCAATTTCCATGAAAAAAGTACTCCTTTAAAGCATTCTTTACTTATGAAAAGATGATGAACACGTTTAGCATTTCCTGGGGTGGTTTAGTATGTAGGATCTCAAGGGCTTGAGATATCTTCATGCAGCTCTTTGTTCTGACATCGACTTCAAGTGAAATTTTGGGAAGTTGACAATGCCTATAGCTGAAATTACCTGCTGTTCTCACAGTGGTGCACACTGGGTTTCTGTTGAAGCACACTACAGCTCCTGACTGCATTATCACTCTGACTAATTCCCAGGGAACTCAAGGTAGGCAGATGACACACAAGTCTTCCCTCATGTAAAGGTTGGATCAGGCTGGGACATGTCCAAGACTGGAAAGTTTAGGAAAAAAAAATCTCATGTCTGGCCAGAGTCTGTTGTTATGTGCCCACTCAGGTTAGCTCCCAAACTCTTAAATCTTAGCCCAGGCTGTGTTTTTTCTCTGCATATAGAAAATATGCAGAATATAGCCAGAGTGGAGGCTTATTCTGCTGCTTCTGTTGGCTGAGCTACAGTATTTGAAGCAAGGAACTCTGATTAACTTCCAAGGTAGCACAACATTTTTTACTGCTTGAATTGCTTGAAAAGTAAGTGGTGATGGATTCCTCCTTCCTCCTATTCTTATCAAAGATATGCCTCTATCTCCAGCTTGCTACCACTTAGCAATATTTTGTAATTCCAAACGCGATTCCAAATCTGCAACAAAACACAGAACCTAAGGAAATAACATTCTTTAGCATGACAGCTCTGAAACAGTCACAGCAGGGTGTCATACTGCTCACTGAAAAAAAGTAGATGAGTGTGTAGAACTAAATACAAAAACTTTACATGATCACATAGGTGAAAACTGTATTGGAATACAAGTCCAAATAAGGATGTAGGAGATATACTAATTCTGGCATTTCTGAACAGTTAAGCATTTAGCTTTGCAGTTCAGCTTTTGCTGAAGCTGTTTTTACTGTATTCTGTGACATGAATCTGAGTTGTCAAGAATTATATTGCACTACACCTTACAGATACCTAAACAGATTAAGGGCGCCAGAGCTCCAGGGAGCAAAACATAACCAATGAGAAACAACAGTCTGTAATAACATTTGTAGTAAGGCCATTATAAAATAAAAAGGGAGAAGCACATAATACTGGTTGTTAAAATTGTTTGTAAGACTTGCGGAAGTGGTAAATATTAAAGGTAGATTTAATATTGGGAGTTCAGTCAACTAAGAAGTTTGGGCGTAAATCAAAAGGTAAACATGTTGAAGGAATCTTCTACATGATAACTAGTGAAATCTGAATCATGAGCAGTGAAGAAGCCAAAACAAACAACTAAAATTACAGATGAAAAAAAAAAAAAACAACAGTAAAATCAGAGCTACACTATGCTTTGAAGGAGAAGACAAATAATTTGCTACTGACATACTGGAGCATGTAACCTCCTGGGTCATTAGAGCAGTCTCCTTACCAAATGATTGCTATACAATGCAGGGAAAATGCAAATAAGCCTAAATGATGGAACTCTGGGGTGAACTTTCTTTTATTCTCTCTACTGTATAATTGCTTCACAACCATATTTCTTCTTGTGCAATGTATATTTGGTGCTGCTTACACCTTAATGGTTATTTCCTAATGTGACTAAGGTATTTTCAACCATTACTACCATAATAATGGCAGTGGTGGTATACCTGGGAAGACTAAGTTGCTGCTGACAGTTTGTAATGTTCTGAGTTTCCTTTCAAAATTTTGCTTTATCAGAGTTTGAGAGATACTGTGCTATGTTGAGTCAGACTACAACTGTCTTTGGTTAAGAAATAAATTCCTTCTCTCTGGAACCTAGCTGCAATTAGCTTCCTAAAGGGATATCCCTTTTTGTAACGAGTCCCATTGACAAGGTTCTGCTGTTTTTCTATAAATCTGAGAAAATAAATGGAGTGGTCAGGGGAAAGGAAAGGTCACATTCTTTCTCAGATAAGTCTTAGGTTAGGCCACATATAGCTTTTTCTGCAAAGCACATAACATCCTGAGTACAAATTAAAAGGAGCTTGTGCAATTAATGTTTCTCCTGAGACTATACTTACAAAAAATTACCTCTATACTGAAGAAATTTGTATGCAAGGCATCAGGCAAGAATCTTGTGAGAGGCTGTAATACAAAAATCAAGACACTGAAGCACAATTTGGGGGAGAATAAAATTGCATTTCTTTTTGTGATTTTGTACTAGCCAAACACTTGTTGGTGGGCAACAATACTTGTTGGTGGGCAAGTGTGTGTATATAGGTCTGCCTAGATGGGGTTGGAAAAAGTGCAGTCAAGGACGTAAAGCTGTAAAGAGTTCACAGAATCACAGAATTTTTGTTGTTTGGAAGGGGTCTTAAAGACCATCTAGTTCCAACCCATTTCATCTGGGGGATCAGGTTTTCTAGGGCCTCATCCAACCTGGCCTTGAACACTACCAGGGAATGTGGCATCCATGATTTCTCTGGGCAGCCTGCTCCTGTACCTTACCACCCTTTGAATAAAATATTTCCTCTTAATATCTAATCTAAATCTCCTCTCTTTTAATTCTTGCATCCACCTGCAGTTTTAATAGAGGTAAGAGTTTACCATTTGATCGTTACATAATTCATTGTTAGGCATTCCAATTACTTTGGCACAAGTCTTTTGGTTGCTTTTATTCAAGCAGAATTGTGGAGTTATAAAGTTCTGCATCCTTAAACACTCTCATCATTAAAAATG
Source organism: Odontophorus gujanensis (assembly GCA_013399175.1). Lineage (NCBI taxonomy): Eukaryota > Metazoa > Chordata > Aves > Galliformes > Odontophoridae > Odontophorus > Odontophorus gujanensis. The sequence continues at coordinate 459,325 of VXAB01006131.1, read as the reverse complement.
TCATTTGAATAAAATTTGAAAGCAAATAATTTGTTCAATGGAATTCCAGGCACTTTCATTATTACCAATTTAATCAGGTGACTATGCTAACAGGGATGTATACCATTTGGAATATTTTGTTTCCTATTTTAAATGCATCAATATTTCAATACTCTTTATTTGTATAGACAGGCTTTTTTTAAAAAAATACTCATCTGTACAAGCCTGAAAACAAGCTGTCCAAAATGGTAAAAATCAGAAAAATTGTTAAAGAGAGGTAGCAACCAATGTACCCCTGGTTGTAAATATATCTCAGGTTCTTTTGAATATGAAAACATATTTAAAGTATTGTATAACTGGTTTCCATTGACAAAATGAATGTCAATGAATTGACAAATGATTGACAGTGTGAATGACACTTTGACAGCACATTGTTTTAATTGTCCTGAGTCCATTATTCTGCTGTGTTGTTCTGAGTAGAGTCCTCAGCTTCAGTAGAGTCTCTAAACATAGGAACCTCGTTGTAGGAGGCAATTAAAATATATATATATATTATTTTTTTAAATAAATTTTCAGTGAAATCATATTAGGTTTTTGTATGTTATATCTGTATTAGCAGAGATATCACAGTACTCAAAATATCAAATGGTTGATCCTTATTACCAATCCCTACCAGGCCATTTCATTAAAATGAGTTAGATGAAGCATAAAGTGCATTTTTAACTCAACAACTTTCTATGCAGGAAAATAAAAACTGCCAGTGTCCATTTTGTCATTCTGGGCACATTCTGAATCACGATCATGCTACACAACAGAAATATTGTAGTACCCAGAATTGTTGACAACTGCCAACTGACAACACTTTCAAGGCTGGACTTATGCCCAAATTCTACATGGGGAATATTTGGGTTGGTAATAGCTGCTAATCCAATCAAAAAAGAATAGCAATGAATGACATAAGAATTAAATCATTTAGACATGTTCTTGACAATGTTTAATTTTCTAGTTTAGATGTCAACATGACTGAAGTTTATGGATGCATTAGAACCAACAACATAAACTCAGTGGAATTCATCAGGGCTGGAATGACAGTTCCTATGTATAGATCAACTTCTACCACTAAATGCTTATGCTGCAATTTTCTTGTTAAAATGACAAAAAAGGTTTTGTTCAAATATAATGAAACCAATAGGAAATCTTTCTCCTGACTCAAGAGAGCATGTCCTCAGAGTTTAAATATGTTACTCTTCTTTTGTGACATGTTCATCCTCCATTATCCTCTAGAACACCCCCGTCATTATTTGGAAAGTCCATTTATTCAAGGAGAGTCCTTTCGTTCTGCCTCTGCAATCATATTGCTCCATTGGGAGCTTCTCTTTACAACTTGGGTTCATCAGCTTCTAGCTTTGCTTCTGCTGCCTGTACATGTCTCATCAGCTGAAGCTTTTAAAATTCCACCTGGAGTTTCTGTCCTTTTCCCTCAGGTTAAATGGTTCAACTACAGTAATTTTTAGAATTCTGCTATAATGTTATCATCCAAAGAACACTTTCACTTTGTTACACTTACATGATGACTCAGATAATCCAAAACCAGAAAGTGTCACTTCAGGGAAAGACAGTTCCAGGCCCAGAATTTGTTTTATGAGTGACATAGTTACTGTTTATGCTGGTTGGCAGAGAAGCCCAGAAGAGTCAAGTAATGGAATGAAATGAGGCTAAATATCTAAAGGCACCACTGTAAGTTTAACGGATTTCATTTTGGACTAGTGCTAGTCTGGTCATATGAACAAAATGTCTGTTTATGGATGGAGCAAACTGAATGTATTCCTGCTCTTTCAACTAAAAGAATTCAGTTTGTGCACTCCAGGATGACTCAGTGATGATGAGTGGGGATAACAGGTATGAATTTCAAAGTGTACTCTGGTATCCAAAAATCATGAAACAATGACAGAGTCTAGAAGAAGGTAGAACATTAGAGAGTGAACACAGAACTGAAGCCAACTAGATGACAAAGATTCACTTCCGATGTACGTTAAATTATAGTTCTGAAAAAATGTTTAAAACGAATATATAAGAAAGAATTGTTTCTTAGGGGAGTCGAATACAGATTTGTATTGACTCAGCATATATATAGCAAAACAGATAATAAATAACAAAAGAAGTGTCATTAGCATCTGTGTCCTCCTTAATCCACTTAATTAGAAAACATCTGTGGTGTAGTCAGTGTTCTTTTCTTGCTTAATATGCAACAGCTTTTAACTGCTTAATATGGAACAGGATGATGTGATGCCAGAATATATCTTCGAGAGATTTTAGGGATCCAATTTATTGTGTATATGTTTGGAATATTTTTTTAAGTATATATTCATACAAAGAAGAGATCAGTTGTCTCAGAAAGCCAATAAGATATGTTAACTACATTTAAATTAAAAAAAAAAAAAAAAAAGAACGGAATTTTCTCAGTCAATTTTTTTTAAAAATAAATTCATTAAGTGAAAATGAAGTTAAGGTGTGCCTTACATAGGGATAGTTTGCATAGACAAAACTCGGAATTTATTAAAATGCATAAAGGTTTAATTTCTTTCTTAGGAAGGTTCTGTACTGATGTCTTATATCACATTAGATTGTTAAGCCTCCTAAGGTCTGCTGAAGGCAATGCAGTGTTAAAGGATGAGAAAGGAAAAAAGGCAACATTAGCAAAATTTCAAAATCAAGTTTCATGATTTTTATCTGTTGAAGCATAAAGCACTGATTTTTAAACATTGTTTTCAAACTTGTATTGGCTATATCTAGTTACAGAAAAGAAAATCTATGTAGTGCTACTTAATAATTTTCAGTGTGGGTTATTTTCTCCCATATATAAAAACAAAAGAATAAAAACAAATGAAAGAAATGTTTGTTTATGAATGTAAAAATGTAGGGAACAAATTTACCTGTGCATGTTCGGGCTTGGCTGAAAAATACATGTCAGATACAAATCTCCAAAGAGTGGTTTAATTTATTCCCTAGCAACAATTGTTGTTCCAAAGCAAAAGCTGTTGTTTTATTTGCACTTCTACATCCTTTAAAAATCTTTATAGAAATAAACTGCTCTCCTAAAAACTCTGTAAACTGTGGTGTGTCAACTTTATAACTTACTGTTACTATTTGAATTTGTGATTTTGGTAGCCAGATAATTTCTTCGGATTTTCTGCTTGTTTTCAGTAGACAAAATATGTAGGTTAAGGGAGAATGTTAACCTTTTAAAAGGGAGGGACTGTGAGAATGATCTTTTATTGCTCTTATCCTCCTCTTGCTGTTTTACAGGTTGGTTTCAAATGTTACTTCCCACCCTCAGTTCTTGATCTGTGGGCAAAATAATCCTTAAAAAAAAAAAAAAGTGTAGTTTGACCTCTCATTATTTATCTGTATTCACAAAACACTGTCACTGAACTGTTGAAAAGTCACCAGAGAAGGGTAGGATGGCAGCAGAGGGGTGGGAAGGGGCAGCAGAAAGAGCAGAGACAGGGAAGAGAGGTAAGGAGTCAGTCAACAGAGTCTTAATTTTGAGCTAGCTGTCTGACTGGTTTTGTTTTGGGAGTATAGACTTTCTCACTGCTAAGAGACCAAATTATTTTTCTTTGTCCACCTTAGGCTGTGGAATGATAAGGGCTTCCAAAAGAGTAAATTGGAATTTGATGGCTGTGGTAACAGAAAGGCTGAAAAGTCAACGAGTTTGTTAAAACAAACCTTTCCTCTCATACATTGCCGTACATGCCAGCACCAAGTGTTCCTGACAGGAGTGAGAAAGTGAGATAAAATTCCAGTTAGATCAACTTAATTCAGAGATGACACCAAGAAAAAGGAGTGAGAGCAAGTACTAGAACTGTTGTAAGACAAATTCCTAGCATAAAACATGGTAATGACGTTAAAAAAATCTCGGTCGATTTCAATAATTTATTCATTTTCTTCCAGTTCACAGGCAGTCAATTTTCTGATATTTTCCATTTATAGTCCCCCCATCTCCTCAGATTTTAACAACGTATTTAGAATTAATTCTGCGGCAGTGACAGCTTCTGGTAAATGCAATCAAACATCACTAACAGCACCAGTAAAATGTTTTGAAGTTACTGAATTTATAGTCAGAGAAATATAACAAACCATATGGGCACATGTCCAAAAAGAAAAAAAGAAAAAAAAAAACAAGATTGCATGTTTACATTAGAATTGTCTTAAATTATCCCTTAATTGTGATCTGTTTCAAACTAAAAAAAGTAAAGAGGAAAATGTTGGCCATATGAACTGGCCATACAAGCGTTATTGGACAGATCTGATCTTCTTATGGCAGTGTCTTAAGTCTAGTTTTCTTCCTCCAGGTACATCCAGTTTACATTTTTAAGAATTTAAAAGGAAATTAATGTAATGCAGGTTTATTTTATTTCTGCAGAAGACATCTGTCACATAGTAAAGATTCCAAATCTTTTATGAGATAAAAGGCTTACCTGAAAAAAAAAAAACCAGTGTAATGTCATGATTTTTCTGGTAGGATGCAGTTAAGGACCATTTATTGGCTTTTCTTAATTAGATGGAGTCAACAGTACACAAACAAAGAAAAAAAAAAAGATAAGGACACACGGACCTTTGTTGTACGTTGTGACTAGGACAGAGATTTAAAATCTTCTGAAGAGTGCAGATGGTTTATTTCTATTGATTATGTTTACTGCGAATTCTTTATACATTTTTCTTAATCTGAGACATCAGAGTTTTTCTTGATCTGCAGAAGGGATGAAAATGATTTGTCCTCTTGCTTTACATGTGAAAGAGAACAAATGGAAGATGTCATACGCTGCAATCTTTTTTTGTTGAGACAGAATCAGAAACTCACCACAGTTTGGGTATATTGAGAGGGGCAAGACCATTTCTTATTAAAATTATAATTTTTCTGAAGTTCAGTGGCATAAAAAAAAGGGTGTTTTTTCCTCTGTGGGTTTTTTGATGGTTTTGCTTTCTCCTACTGTTTTTTTCATGGTGTATTACAGCTTTTTCTTCTATACTACATTGGAATATATCTTAAATTATCAGATTTTGGGTGGAGTTCTGTTGACAGTGTGATATAAAGCAGTACTTCACACAGATGTCCTATAATCTTTTCAAGCTCTTGCCTGTGATTATGGACTGTGGTGTCAGTGGGCCAAGTGCAGGTGACCAGGCATGTTCCTAAAAGTTTTTGATCAATTTTCATAAAAATTGTTCATAATGAAAATAGAAAGGATAGTTATGAGAACATGGAAAAAAAAAATTACAGTAACTAAAGTGAAAGTCAGAAGTCAAATAATGCACTCAATTTGAATGAACTAGATAATCTCCTTTTAGTACATGAATTCACCCATGAAACTGCAGGTGCAGCAGCAGAACTTTTAAATAAATCTGTTAAATCAGGGATGGTATAGCTGGAAAAGAGTCAATACAGGATATTAAACAAAAAATAAAAAATGATCTGGGCAACTACATGTCATGTTTGTAACCCACAGAAGTGTGCAAGGATTTAAAATACTATAAGAATTATTAAAAATGTAGGGGTAAATGGAAACTAAAATACAGCACGGTTTTACACATTTTGCATTCTACTGAACCAATACAGTAATGGTTGTTGGATAACCATGTTTATATGACAAGGAGGTGAAATCAGTCTAATTTCTCAGAAAGAATTTTATGTAACATCACATGAAGAATTGAGTTACTTAATATTAGTCAGCTGAAATTGATCTGAAAGTTACTGGACTTTACTGATATTCTTTATCCATAAAATCTTCAGGGCTTCACAGTGTGTTTCCACTAACACAACTTCAAGCTGAGTGAAACAAATCAAAGAGTGAGTGATCTTAGAGATAATTAATTCATCACAAGATGAGAAATTACAGTACTGTGAAGCTAGGAAACAATTTTAAAAAAAGTATGTAATTTTAGACTCCAACCTGTGAAATATTTCCAGTAGATAGTACTTCAATAGTAAGGACATTGTTGGAGAGCTTTCTGAGTAAAGGGTATCTCAGAAGAGCCTACCAGTCTGGAATAGCACTTGTAGCACTGTTCTACTTATCTATTTTTAGAATAATTCAAATTAGAATGGGAGTAGAAAAATGTTAGATCAAAGTAATAAAGAGTCAAGTGTATAAGAGGAGACAGAAAACATGACTTGTTTTTTAGTGCAGGGAAATAACTAATGAGAAAGCATATTTTTCTCCATCAGTAGAGAGAAGGCTGTGGTATAAAATGGCCAGTAATTCATGTTAAGATAGGAAGTCCTTAATCAGTAGATTTCTAGCTCTATCTTCTTTTATTATTACTGGGTGTTAAAAGTGCTTCTGGGGTTTCAAATGGAATTTGGTAAATACATGAAGGTGATTAATATGATTACGCATGTATTATGGCAGTGTGTGTTGACTTGAAACAACTATTTGTCCTTCAGAAACTACTTCTCCAGAAACTTGCTAAATGATAAATCATTTCACTTAAAAGAAGTAATTAATTTTACTTTTGATTTCTAGACCTATATCTTCCTCAGAAATAATTTGCGGGTTGCAATTTTATTTATTTATTTTAGTTTGAGAGATCCGAAATTTGAAGGCCACAATCCTCCTTTCTGATAAAATTCTAATTTTTGAATTAGTAATATCCACAGCAGAAGAACCTAAGAATTAGAAATCTGACTCATATTAGCACCCCAGAACTAGGCCAATTGTACAATGGCAGAAGAGCCAAGATGCTTCAGGTAGTTATAGAATCACAGAATCATAGAACCATCTGAGTTGGAAAGAATCTTTACAAGTCATCCAGTTCAATTCCCCAGCAATAAACAGGGACATCTACAGTTAGATCAAGTTGCTCAGGCCCCTGGCCAGCCTGTCCCTGAATGTCTCCAAGGATGAGGCATCCCCCATGCCTCTGGGTAATCTGTTCCAATTCCCTGAAACCTTCTGATGACAAGGAACGGACAACTAGAAGAAAGATTTTTTATGCCATTCCACAAATCTCTGATGTGCACATGCTTTGAACACTTATATGCCATCCTGTTTCATTCTCCCTGATGTCCAGAGAAGATATATTTCTTACTACAATTAAATATTCAGGGAAGAATAATCAGAGGTTTGGAAAGCATACATGGAAGGTGCAATGGATTAGGTGAGGGCACTTCAGTCTGACAAGAAATGTCTAGGGAAGGATATCATACATATCGATCAAGTATAGGGAAGGTGAGTATGCATTACTAATTTATACTTCCAGTAAGAGGGGAAAAAACAGTGTTAAATGAAGCTAGAATACATCATATTCTACACAAACACAGGACACTAGTAGCTAACCAGTGGTGTGCGGCCAAGCCAACTCCTTGCCTCGGGTTGCTGCCAGTCCTGGCTCAGAAAACCTCTGAGCTGTCTGCTGCTGGAGACAAGCCAGGTATTCTGGAAAAGAATCATTAAAGCTTGACCTGATCTTACACTTTACCAGTCCTTGATACTTCCAACATCAGCTGGGCAACGTGGAGTTTTATTTTAACACAATAGTTTTCCATTAATCTATTAGCTACGGTAAAAGATGGAAAGGGTAGTTGAGCTTCGGGAGCTTACAGAAATATACTTGTCTATGAAGAAGTTTGTGTATTGATGTGACCATAGGTTTTCTCTAAATGTTGCAGTACTTTTTATGGTAAAACTGCCATAGTTGAGTAAAGAAGAAATGAACACATACACTGATCATTTTTTGACTATGATAGCACATAACCTTAGTATGTCTGAGATATGTCAAAGTGAAAAGACTTCCCTATACAAATAGGTAAGAAGATACAGAGGCAGGAAAAAAAAGGCAAGTCATTTATCTTTATGCAATTGATGCTTATCTGATATTTTAATCATAGCATAGTTATTAACATTCATCATTAACCTATGTTGTGGAGTAAGAGGAGTTCTTCTTTCCTAGGTCCAGTATGATTTAAAAATTTCATTTTGGGCCTAGGTGATAGAGTAGAAAGTATGAACACAATGAGGGACCCATTGCGTTCACTGAATAATAAGATAATTTTTAAAAATTGAGAACTCAAAGAGACCACAAGGATCAACAAAATTCTGCTTCATAATCCTATTTCATAATTCCTAATCCTAATTCTAATTCATAATCCTAAACTATTAATCAAGAGGAACAGGGATTATTTCCTCTCTGTCTGCCCCACAGAGAACAAGATTAAGATGCCTGAAGATGTAGCGCAACACCAGCAGCAGAATCTCTTTTCAAAATCATTTTGATAAATCGAGAAGTTGGAATATTGCATTACAGTTCAACACATTGTGGAATCATAATCAGACAAGGTTTCTTCATGTTTCCAGTAGGTTGCCATTCTACAAAAAATGGAAACCTTTACAAATGTGTTCATCACAGTACTGTCGCAGCTGTTTCCCTCTCTGCAGAATCAATTCTATTCTTGCTTTTCGTCTCCCTCAGATTCTACGAAGCCAGGTTAGGAGGGATTCGCACTGCATCTACTTGGAAGACAATGAAGGAGCTTTCGTTCATCCTTCTTTTTCGTTGCAAATGGAATTGTTCCAGTTATCCACTCACAGGCAATGCTGGTGTATGTGTGACAGAACAGGTTCAGCCTCTAGCTGGTGATTATTCACAAGAAACAGAAGACTTGGCTTGCTTTTCAGAGGGCAAGCTGCGCTTCCAAGTCTTTGTAGGACAAGAGAAATAATGAACTGTTTACTGGTATGTAGAGCATACTTTATGTGGAAACTATGGGAAGATAATCAGTGTGAAATCCTATGCCATGGTTTTCAGAATAAAACCACAATTTAAATTAATTACCAGAAAGCTCACTATATCCATGCTTTATCCATTCTAACAGCAAGTTTTACTGTTTTTCATCCTTTCTAAGGTATAGGCTTTGTGATGCACTCAGGTTGGGTTCTGGGGGCTTTTTTGAGTGTTTTGTTTTATTATTATTTTTAGAGGGATGTCATTTTTCTCATTTCATGAGTACAAATAGTTTTGATCTTCTTTTACTCCTCATCTTCTCATCTTTTCTGTATATCAAGCAATATAAAATGGTGACTCAGTGGAAAGGTATTTATTTATGATATGCTTTCCCATAGGTCCCATAAATGTTCTATCAACAGCATTTGACATTTTTCACTTTGAAGATGGCCATTATCTCCAAGAAGTAGAGACAGGGCACTTTTTAAATTTCCTTTGAGAAATTTCAAAAGAAGATGAAGCTTTTACATTCTTATTTTAGTGTTCAAATATCCGACACATATTCACATATTACCATTGCTTTACTTAAAATCATAGTTGACAATTTTTGTATAAATGTTCTGTTGTTTTTTTTTTTTTGTCATATCACTCCCAGTTGCCAAGAAGCACACCTGTTTGCTTGCTTGATCCTTGGAGCATAGAAGTAGATTTTCATGCATGTTAAAAAATTATCAACTTGAAGACCAAAACTAATCAGGCAACTCTTCTGGTTCCAGTGCACCAAGTCTTCATGGCCATCTATTATACCACTGTTTTTAATCAGGACTTTTATCCAGCATAGAAATTGGGAGCTACTGTAAAACTCTTCTATCAATAGCAATGTTTGAAATATGTTCCTTGGCCTCCCATTGTTCAAGCATTGCAAATTGTCAAATTATATGTGACAGACTGATTGTGATGTGTCCTTTTCATGATAGGAAAAAGTGTTTTTCCTCACCCTGGGAAAAAAAAAAAAACAAAAAAAAAAAAACCAAAAAAAAAAAAGGAAAAAACAGGAAAAAAATATTTAACTGCATTGAGAAATTGTTCTAATCTCAGGTAGCTGTTATTTTGCAAAATCTTAGAAAGCTTCAATAGGCAGCTAGCTGTAAGTTTCTCTCGAAAGTGTTCTATAAGTGATATGTATGTCTTTTCCACAGTTGATGCAATGTTGTATAAATTTTATAAAAATTCTATGATAGCAGTGTCTATCTGATGTCTTACATTAATGAATGTTTTTATCTGTTATGCAACAGGAACATTAAAATATATTTTATATTTACTGCTGGTGCTGGTATATTATGAAGAGAAAGCCATCCACTGAGAGCTACACAATATCTTACTTCACCTATGAAAGAACAGCTGTAGTTGTCTGTGGTGGAAAATATTTGTGGTGTGAATTGGGGATGAAGTATAGTGGTACATTCCAGTATGAATGTATTAACACTGGGGATAACTGTGTCAGAGACATATTTGAGTACCTCAGTTGCATATATGCACCATAAGCATTGCTTCTTATGCATGGTTATTCATCACATAATGTCTGTATTATATCTGTTAGAAAATATTCTATTTTCCTCACATTGTGGGATAGACAACAGCTGTTGAAAAGATCCTAAAATAGTGTCGATGTCAGATCTAAAGAGATTCTGAAAAAAAAAAAAGAAAATTTGAACAAAGAAACTGCACTCACAGTTTTTCAGAGAAATACAAAGATCATCAATTTCTTTATATATTAGCTGGTGGAACCAGTAGCTGCCGGACTATTAAAATAAATAGCCAGCTCAATACCTTGTTACCCACTGTTGCTGAGCTGTAGAACAAAAAGTGGTAGGAAGGATGGAACAATACTAAAAATAGGTCCTTCAGCTTTTTTGTTAAAAAACACCTGCTCAAGAATACATTTGAAAATAACTCATTAAATTACGTAAACATTATTTAGCTGACATCTTAATTAGATAATTGTTCTAGTTATTCATTGTCCATAATCTACAACTGCCTGTGTCTGAAATTCGTCACTTGTGGCTGATGGCACATTTTGTAATGAATTTTGAGTCAGAGTCAACAGCAGTCTGCTGCAACTTGTCCAGAGTAAGAATATGCATTATGACTAATATTTAATATTCCTAATTTCAAAAATTCTACGTATTTATCCTTTCTGAGAACATTTGGATGGACTTCTTAGATGAGTTTTACAGTTAACACTTTATTTAGATTCATCTATATATTTTTTATATATACAGAAATGGTTGTTAGAAATAATATAAAAACAAAGTAAAAGACAAAATGAGAATTAAAATCTTATGGAAATTTTAGAATAGTACTGGTAATACTGAAAACGTTGTTTAGCATGGAACCAGTGTAGTTTACACTAAATGACAAATTCATTGTTATTTTTTATAACTTCTTAATGAGCACTTACAATCAGTATATGAACATACTACAAATACAGTATACCATGGTTAGTATATATAATATTTTGAGAATTCAAATCTACTCAGGTTATTCTAGACAGAGTTTTCTGTATTCACTACTTTGTCATTTGCAAGTTACTTTTCAGCAATTTTTCTTTCCTACAGTTTTTTTTAAAAAACTTGCATTGTGTCACCAAGCCTTCTTTTACAGTTTGGCAGTGTAACATTTGTCCTACCTCCCTAAATCATCCTCAAGGTCCTTGGCATACCACTGTAGAATGTAGTTCACCTAGCCCCTCCTTCACCAGAGCCAAACATACCATCACTGAGTTTGTGCAACTGAAAGAGGAGCCCCCAGGAGCAACATCCAACCTGCCAGGCAGTATTACACCTATATAACAGAGAGATACTTATAAGAACCTTGCTGTCATTTCCTAGCCTTGCTATTTAGACTGTCACTGCAAAGGAGGATTGATGAAGCAACGCGGAGCCAGTTGCAGGAAATCCAACCAGCCCACTGGGGAAGCACTCTGAGATGCTTTTGCACCTCTGACACAAGCATCCGCTAGTTGTCAGTGAAGAAGCGTTTCACTTGGCTGACCACTGCCTGTCCAGGCATAACCAGAAGTCAGAGCAGCTTTTGGCTGCTATCTTTTGGAGTTCTTATCAAAGCACAATGCTGGCAAATAATAGCACTGTAGCTAGAGACATAGCATGTACTACATGGAAAATGCATTTGGCTAAGCTTTAAAATATAAAGGAAATTACTTTTCAATAGTTTTAGTGCAACATTTGCATCTAATCTATTGTGGAAAAGTAACTACTCATTCATACCATCTTACCAGTGTTTGCTCTTCCCGTCAAGAACGAAAACACATTTCTAATCAGATGGTTTGAGTCCTCATCTACTCTGAAAGACGTGATCAGGCTGCAGAGTGAACTTTACATTAAAAACACTGTGTTTTTTTTCTGTGGTTTTTTTTTGTTTGTTTGTTTGTTTTTGTTTGTTTTGTTTTTTTGTTTTTTTTTCAGAGAAATTACAGCTACCTATTTGGGATTATTTTAAGTGTTGATCAGGTCCATAGACAGCTAATATGGCCCAGAATGTAATTTATGGTAGAGAAATAGCAATGTCAAAAGCCTATACATTTACAAACATACTTCACTTAAACTCTTCTAAAAGAGAACTTTTCAGGTGATAGAGAAAAAATCCCCATCAAATTGAAAATGTTTGTTCTTTTTCAGAGTAGGTGGTAGGGGACACTGTCAAAGAGATAAAAATGCCTTTTATTTCTGTTCCCTATGCAGAAGATCAAAAAAAGTACGGAACTCAGATTTAATGAGTCATGTTGAAGGGCTGCATCCTGATGGTAATAATGCATCTTTTTTAGAATACCTCATAGGAAAACTGCTTAGTGACTCACATATTACTTTGATGTCTTGCAACAAACCAGCTTCATATTTATATGAGAAATTCAGCATTTACAAATGATAAAATTGTGTAGGCCCATGGCTGTAACAACATGTTGGGAGATCACTGGTGTGGGATGGTCACCAATTGAAGAATTGAGAAGAATCAGTTTAGACAGCAGGACCTGAGCTGGAATCCTTGTCTTGATCCCAAAAATATGTCACTTACTGTGCTGAGGCAAAGATGTCAAGGTCCTTGGTAGGCTGTATGCTGCTTTTGAGTTATGGTGTTCTACTCATTCCAGCTGAGGCTAAAAGGCTCTGAGCAGAGACCTATGAAGCATGCTTTTGTCAAAGTGCAGGGAACTGGAGTGTAGATCTGCTGTAGAAGGAAACAAAAATTAAGTTGTATCTTTCCACTAGACCTCCAGAAAGGGGAATGATTTCATCCAAATTACATGCACAGATGCAGCAGCACAGGACATATTTCCAGAGACAAAGTTGTCTTCTCTTTGTACTTCCTGAGCCTTCTACAACGTTGTAGAAAGATGGAAAATTACTGAGATAGGATGTAGCACAGAGATAACACTTCCTTGTAATGTTTGGAGGAGCAGTTGTACTGAGAGTATTTCTTCAGAAAACAAAAAGAATGCATCTTTCTCGCAGTAAAAAAAGGGAGTGTAATAACCTACCACTTATTTTCCTGTAGAGATCCTACCACCTTTTTTCAGTAGAGATGCCAGTCTTCTCTCTGTATGCTTAGTTGCTTAGTCCAATACTCCAATGGACATGAACTGGTTCTAGTACAGGGTCTATACAGGCCAGCAGTTTTAAATTTTTCCACAAGACACAGGCCTCTCATAGTGCTCAGACGTGGGCGTCGTGTTTCTCAGGTCTTGCAGTGGCTCAGACATTTTCCTTTGATTACCATTCAGATTTACGAACTCTGGCTTCTGGCATATTTAAACATAATATGCCAAGAAAGTAGTGAATCAAATATAACTGCAATCACATTTCTTAACCACAGCTACTTTGCTCTTTATAAGGAAGAAACAAGTCAGAGGGCTCTGGAAAAACATACAGACTATGAGGCAAAACTCTGCTTGACCTAACCTGCATCTTGCTGGGCAAGGTTCTTTGTTTCTCCCCAGCAATTTTCCACCAAGCAATGGCACTCTGCAACTTGCACCTTCAAAATATGGCCTCTGTCTAACTTCTGTCTCCTCTTTTGATATATTCAAACTGAGAACCTCTAGGTCTATAAACTGTACTGTTCAGCTCAGCAATTACATGCAAACTGATGATTCCCAGTCTCTGTGAGTAGCTTTGCCATTTTCTGTAGCTTTAAAGCATCTTTACCAGACAGAAGAGCTGTCTGAAGTATTTCACAGTACCCTGCTTGCCTTTCAAATGGACAAGAGACCAGCATGAAGCAGAAAGGAGTAGAGTTCTTGCTCTTTGTATCCAGAGATATTCTCATTTATCATAGAGGAAATTAGGCACTGAGTTGGATCCAGATGTACAATGAGTCCCTGACATTAGTTCTTGAACTTGTGGGTCTTCACCAGCATACTCACTTCTGTGTGAAATTTAGTTAGAACTGCACCTACTGGCAATCATGGAGAAAAAATTTCCCCAACTCAGTTTTTTGTAGTACTGCATCACTTCACTGCATCAGAAACAGCTTAAGAGGGACTCTTCCCTCGTTGTTTTTGCACAGTGCCTGAAGATAGAAAAGTATTACCTCTCTTCCCCTTCCCCAGTGAATATGGGGATTTTTATCTTCTTCAGAATCATCTAGTTGCTGTTGGAGACAGCTTAATACACTTTTTTCTTTCATTTCCTGTGGCCTACACTACTCTGCCCAGGGAAAAAAAAAAAAAAAAAGAAACCTCTGATACAAAAACCTAAAGTTTTTTCAGCACAAAAGCACAGGGATATGAGGTGTTTTTTTTTTCTTAATCTCTTCCCTCTAGCAACATGTTTTTTACTTATTCTGTCATTTTCTGTATTTCTGAAAAGCTTTTTCTTTCAACAAGTTAAAAGATCGCTTGGTTTTCCTGCACACTCTAGTGGAAAGATAAATGTCTTCTCTTTTTCCTTAGTATGTAGCATACAAATAGATAAAAGGCTATCAGAATTTATTAAGAAAAATTTGTATGGCTTCTAGCATTGTATATTAGAATGTGAATTGGGATCGTTAATAACAAATATATCTATATATTAAATCTGTTTGAGTACTTACTTTAGAAGGTCAAATATGAAAATGATTATTAAATTTTTTTTTTCTTCACAGCATTTCCCATTTAAGAGTACACTGATACTATATAATAGAATATATATAGTATTTATATATATTTATTTTTATATATATATAGAAAATCCCTGAATAGAGTGGGACAATCACCTCCCTCTCCCTGTTGGTCACGCCTTTTTTTTTTTTTTTCTCCCACCTTCCTTTTCTCTTGTAAATGTCTAGCATCAACATAAGGCTCATTACATACCCTTGCCACTTAACCCCTTGCACTTGGCCTTGTTGAACCTCATTAAGTTCAAAATATAAGACAAGCAACTCCAGTAAAAGGAGAAAGTGTTTAACCTAAGCATATTTTTACTCAGTATTACTAGGATTTCTTATGATTTCTTATGACTTAAATGGGAGCTGAATTTCTTTTAAGGCATATGGGACAAGAACAATATACAAGGCACCCAAATGCACTCAAGTACAGATTTCATCAAATTGTACATCTGAGTATCAAGAAATGTGAAACATTCTATTAATTTCTGACCTATGAGTCAAAACCAGTCTAGAGCTAAGAAACAATAGTAGAGCTCCTCCAATCATCTTTGACCATTATGTGGGATACTGTCAGGAAACTCAGATTATAAGGAGGTGACTGATTCACCATCCCTGGAGGTATTCAAGAAATGTATAGATGTACTAAGGGACATGGTTTAGTAGGAAATACTGGTGGTAGGTGGACAGCTGGACTTGTTAATCTTGGAGGTCTTTTCCAACCTTGATGGTTCCATGATTCAATGATTTTCTAATAAGAAATTTAGTTCAGAAGTGATCAGTGTAGAGGATTCAGTAACGGTAAATAAGCCTGTGTGAGCAAAGCACAGTAGGTCTTTCTTAATTTCACTCAGAGTCTTTGGATAAAAAAGATAAATGGTTAAATATATATATGTATTTCAGTATTTTTGACAAGAGGAAAGAAGGCATAGACTGCCATTTCCTTAGTTACACAAGTGATAAATTAGACGCAGTGTCCTGTAGGGAAATTAATGATGAAAGGGACAAAGGGCAACTCTCTCCAGTATACATGAATATGATTGGGATGCATGAATTAGATCTACTATTTAGATCTCAAAATCACAGCAGAAATTTTTTTGTCAGGAAGTATAACAAAAATACTGGTCCAACATTCAGTAAGCTATAGAAGTTACTGGACATCACAGGGACTGCTTTAGCAAGTATACCTGCAAATCAGTGATCAATAAAGGGAAATATATCTCAATCTGTGACAAATAATCATCATACTCCATTACGGATAAGGAAATGTCATTTAGCTCTCTGCACTGGCAGATGGCAGAGCAGGAAAAGTATTTGCAATGTGCATAACTGATTGAGGAACACAATTATCTGGTGGGTAACTACTTAGAAGTAGGCTTTTGTATAACTTTGTTCGAAAGAAATTCAAAATCCGAATGCATCTAATTTATACAGAATGTCCTCATCATGTCATTTTTTGCAGAACCACTATGTCTTACAACGTAATACAAAAGTCTAACCTAGTATGATTTGACTAACTGAAGAAGGATTTTGAGAACTTAATTTCAAGCACTGGTTCTTTAACAGATTTATTAAAAGCTCTTCACAATTCAGTAAACTTTACACATTGTGGCTTTCATTCATTTTGTCCTTGACATACTGAATGTGAATATTCAGTGCAGTTATTAGATGTTTTCCCTTAGGTTTTTTTGTTTTGTTCTAATAAACAAAACATATTTTTGGTTTTAATTAGGACTTATAACTTTTTAAGAAGTCTGATCAGTAAAATTGAAGTAGCACACAGTATCTCTGAATTCATTTGCAGGCAAATACTTAAAACTGGCAGATATTTTTATCTCTGTTTTACATTACCAATACGGTTTGCAGACCACAATTATTACATCAAGTGTCTTTGCTTTAAGTTTTATATTTGTTCCTCATTCACAGAAATGCATAGTGGCATGACATTTTCCAAACTAAATTTTCTTTTATTTTTCATTCTGAAAAAACTCTCTTGAATAGTCTTCAAAAAGTACAAAAGTTTGCTCGGGAAGGAAGAGGTAAGTTTTGCATTCTGTGCAACTAAACCATATTTTTCTATTTCTCTATAATTCTATATTCATTTCAGTTTTTGAGCAGGTTAATACTTTCCTTAACTGATTTTTACTTAATATTTTAGGGACATTATTTCATTTTATAAAATTATGTCACAAAACTATTTATTATCTATCAATGTATCTAATTGAGTATTATGCTAGGGTACTCAAAAGAGCTGATGAAGTGGTAGGATGTTCAGAACAGCTCATGAAGATAACAAATATTTCTGTGGGAAACATGAAGAAAATTTTGCTAACAAGATGCTTTATATTTAAGAGACAAAATAATAAAGGTCTCTTTTTGATACATTTTTGCGTACTGTATTAAAGGCAAGCCCATTATAAAAAGCAACTTAATTACACAGTGACCAAGCATTCATCCAGTCAAAGATGTAAATGAAAGTTTCCTTTCAAGCTACATAGACAAGAATCTAATTACAACCAAGAGCTGCAATTTGATGCATCTTTTACAACTTTTCTGCAGCCCTTGCTTCTCACGTACTCACCAGCACCAGTCAGCAACAAGAAGGTGCTATAGTTTCAACAGGCAATGGAAAGCATTGCAAGTGAGAATCCTGTAAGATTATCTATCTTCACAAGTTTATTTTGAATTTTAACATCATTTTGTCTAGGGCAAAATGGAATCTTTCCAATATTTATTTAGGTTGTTTAATTTAATTAACCAAGCAAGTTGCCATGTTACCTGACACCACGAAATAGAGCTCTTCCTGTGGCAAATTGTTTCCCAGAATTGAGTCAATAATGTGAAGATTAAGCGTAAAGCAGGCACCACATCTGGGGCCAAATTCAGAGGGAGTGTGTTAGCTGCTATAAACCACACTTTGCTAAATTCACCTACAGTGTCTCATACTGATGAAATCTCAACTCCCAAAAGAAGGATTAAGAATGCAGGCGGAAGCCTAAATTAAAGGGTGTGGACTTCATCTTCACTACTGTTTAATCTTCTTAAATCACTCTAGCAAGAGAAAGAAGCCTCCAGGCATATGGAAGTTTTCTCTCACCATTTTCTGCTTACCCTAATCCAGTGGGCTTTCTCGGTCAGAAAGAGGTTCCATCATACTGACACCCAACATTTGGCATAGCAGGAGAAAATGGCCACAGTTGACATTTCCTTGTAAAGGATCTATGAGAGATAGACTATGAAGTCAAATAGCTCCAAAAGTGTCACAGCTTGTATTAGGGGCAGGATAGCCACACAGAATAGATTAGGCTCAGGTACCTTTAACTTATCTGATACGCTTTTACATTCAATTATATATGCATAATTTCCATTTTCCACCCTGTGGGCTGTTATGGTCTCTTGAGATTCAGCTCCCTTCACCTGGTGTTGCTCCAGCCCACCTTATTATACCTGTTCCTGTCCACAGCCTAAAGCTACACAGGTCTAATCTATACAATTGTTTCACACAGAAGCCAAATTAGCTTTCTTGAGTGCACAACTGATCTTTAGGCAGCTTACAGCTCCTGTCAGATTCCTCCGATTACTTAGAAAGAGGAAGAAAATAGCTTACAGCTTTATGCTTTGTATTACAGTTGCTGAAAGATAGGAAAGTAAGAAGGAGGGAATTGTGGTTTGTTGTGTTGTGGATTTTTTCTGTACAGCAGCTCTGTTTACTCTGCTCATTTGCTCTGCAGTGCAGAGAACTGTTACTCTTGGAGTAACAATTGTAAAGAAAGAGGGAAAGTCTTGACTTAAAGTAAAATTTCAGCGTCATTTCCAATAAAAATATCGAAAATTTTCTCTTCGTACTATCAGTTAAGGATTCTTGTGATCATTTCTGCACTGTGGTTGCTGTATGTAACGAGGGCTCTGGCTCTGGTTCTGATGGTTAGTGTTCAATGGCTTCATGCTTGCTACAAAGGGCTTCTTGCTTTTTACTGTCATCCTCAGTTCCACACACTACT
Organism: Odontophorus gujanensis; assembly: GCA_013399175.1. Taxonomy (NCBI): domain Eukaryota; kingdom Metazoa; phylum Chordata; class Aves; order Galliformes; family Odontophoridae; genus Odontophorus; species Odontophorus gujanensis. The sequence continues at coordinate 440,462 of VXAB01006131.1, read as the reverse complement.
GCATCAAACAGCATAGCATTCACCTTGTAATCTATTCGAAACTTTGTTCCTTGTTTGTATTTGCAATTGCATTAAATTAACATGAGCTGTTCCTTCTGTTGTAGCGAGGAAAACCATGTTGGCCCATCAACCTAAAAAGCTATAAGACTCATTTGGTAGCTCTCCAGTCACGCAGGGGCAGCCATAAGATTGACCTATCTGTTTAAAAGTCATCTGCTCATTCTGTGTATTGCTTTATCCCTCTAAAGTAGAAAAAAATAATCTCTTAAATCTGTTTAGGTGACCATGTAAAAGTGAGTAGGGATAAAGCAGAACACACACACCCTTTATATAAAGGCATTGTAAATACTTGTCATACTCCTCATAGGCCTACTCAAGTCAGGAAAATTACATCCTTGACCTAATATGTTCCTTGAATACCCCCCATTTTTGTCCAGTTCAGGTGAGAGCTGGTTAGCCTTTGGTGCCTCCTTTGTCACTTCTTATGACTATTCACTTGGGTTATTGTTCAGTACAGACTTATCTATACCTGATTCTAACTACGTCAAACTGCTTTTTTGCAGAAGAGAACTTATAGATTCATAGATTCATAGATGCATTAGGTTGGAAAGGACCTACAAGATCATCTAGTCCAACCATCCTCCTATCACCATCCCTACCCACTAAACTACTAAATCAAATCCCTTAGCACTTCATCTAAACGCTTCTTGAACAGCGCTAGGGATGGTGCCTCAACCACCTCCCTAGGCAGGCCATTCCAGTGCCTGACCACTCTTTCAGAGAAAAAGTTTCTCCTCAAATCTAATCTAAATCTTCCTTGGCGCAACTTGTGGCCATTCCCTCTCATCCTGTCACTAGTAATCTGGGAGAAGAGGCTGACCCCCTCCGCACCACAATCCCCCTTCAGGAAGTGGTAGAGTGCAATAAGGTCCCCTCTGAGCCTCCTTTTCTCCAGACTAAACAATCCCAGCTCCCTCAGCCGCTCCTCATAAGACTTGTGCTCCAGACCCCTCACCAGTTTTGTTGCCCTTCTCTGAACACGCTCCAGGGCCTCAATGTCTTTCTTGTAGTGAGGGGCCCAAAACTGAACACAGTACTCGAGGTGCGGCCGCACCAGAGCTGAGTACAGGGGGATGATCACCTCCCTGCTCCTGCTGGCTACACTATTTCTAATACAGGCCAGGATGCCGTTGGCCTTCTTGGCCACCTGGGCACACTGCCGGCTCATGTTAAGCCGAGCATCAACCAACACCCCCAGGTCCTTTTCCTCTATGCAGTCTTCAAGCCACTCTGCCCCAAGCCTATAGCATTGCATGGGGTTATTGTGGCCAAAGTGCAGGACCCGGCACTTGGCCTTATTGAACCTCATCCCATTGATCTCAGCCCAGCTATTCAGCCTATCCAAATCCCTCTGAAGGGCCTCCCTACCCTCTGGCAGATCAACACATCCTCCCAGCTTGGTGTCATCTGCAAACTTACTGAGGGTACACTCAATCCCCTCATCTAGGTCATCAATAAAGATATTAAACAAGATGGGCCCCAATACCGACCCCTGGGGGACACCACTCGTAACAGGACGCCAGCTGGACTTAACTCCATTAACCACTACCCGCTGGGCACGGCCCTCTAGCCAGTTCCCCACCCAGAGGAGAGTGAACCTGTCCACACCACGGGCTGCCAGTTTCCCCAGGAGAATACTGTGGGAGACCGTGTCAAAGGCCTTGCTGAAGTCCAGGTAGACTACATCAACAGCCTTTCCCTCATCTACCAGTCTGGTCACCCAGTCATAGAAGGAGATGAGGTTGGACAAGCACGACCTGCCCTTTGTGAACCCGTGCTGGCTGGGTCTGATCCCCTGGTTGCCGTGCACGTGCCTTGTGATCTCCCTCAAGATCATCTGCTCCATAACTTTCCCTGACACTGAGGTCAGGCTGACAGGCCTGTAGTTCCCCGGATCTTCCTTACGGCCTTTCTTGTAGATGGGAGTCACATCAGCCAGCCTCCAATCTTGTGGGACCTCTCCAGATAACCAGAAATGCTGATAGATGGTAGAAAGCAGCTTGGCAATCACCTCTGCCAGCTCCCTCAGCACCCTTGGGTGGATCCCATCTGGTCCCATGGACTTGTGGCAGTTCAGATGGAGAAGCAGGTCTCTGACTGTCTCTGCTTGGATCACAGGGGGTGCATTATGCACTCCGTCCCAGACTTCCAGGTCAGGGCAAAAAGTACCCTGAGGATAACTGCTCTGTCTATTAAGGACAGATGTGAAGAACTTCTTACACAAGGTGACAGTATTACTAATAGACATAGGATTCTAGCTGGAAATTTAGCAGTAGAGCATCTCTATTAGTAAGCTACTAAAGAGGGTACTAAATAATTTTTGTTCACTGGCATTCCAAAACTACATATGATTTGGTTATAAGTGAAAGTGTAGACAACAAAGTGGTCATATTCTATCCTACAGAGCAGAAATATTTTATTCATTCAGGACAAAGTTATAATAATAATTTTAGAACAAAGAAGTATGAACAGAGTCACTACAAGGACAGTCATATAAGACATACGTTGCCATCCTAAAGGAACAGTGTTTTTTACCCAACTCTCCTTTAGCTTTAATGTCAAATTTCCACATAGATATTTTTTGCAAAAACTGAAGAGTACAGTGTTTATAACCGTGCAGCTCATAGAAAACTGATTCTCTAAAAGAGTTTGGTTAGATTACATTTCCATAGCTCTTCGCTGCATCCCTGCTCTCTTTTGGCAGTTGTTTTCATGTATGATAGCCAGATAAAAGTTATTCTCCAAGTATTGTGTTCAGTTAAATAAAGGAATGGATTAAATTTATATCTTCAAGCTATATGCAGTAGTTGTGAGTATCTTTTCTACTGAGAGCCCTTGTATTACAATAAAATCAGAGAACTAAGTCAGCTATCAGCTAATTTTACCAAGCCTGAACTCTCATATTTTTTCACAGTAGGTTACGAAGAATAGACTTACACAGTGACACTGGGATATTCTAATTCAAGTTAATCTAAAATACTGTAATATTTTACTTTCACAGATATCCATATTAACTTTGGAAAACTACGGAGAAAAATCATGTTTATGTTTCATTCTTATAAACTGTCTATTAAATGCATGTAGTATAGGTAAGGAGTATATATATCATAGTATAACAGTAATTATATTCCTATCTAGCCTGTGAAGTAGTTTTCACAGTATGAATACTGATGATCAGGTAACTTTGTTCAGCTGATGCATTGTAGCAACGTGAGTCATCACTGTTGCTGCTTTTGTTGTTCACAATGGCCTGATGCCATTCCTAAAACAAAATTAATTTACCACATCTCCAAAATTAAAGACATCTTTGTTTCATTTTGTTCAGAAAAATCTATTAAATTTCCTCCCTGACACTTACATCATAAATGTACTGATGGTTTTTCAGTTCATGTGAAATGTGTAAACACCACACAGCTATATTGCCCTATTAAGAGAGAGGAGTGTTCCAGTAATGGGTGATGCCGAGAAGGAAGAGATACTGAACGCCTTCTTTGCTTCTGTCTTCACTACAAGGACTCCCCCTTGGGAATCCTGGGCCCTGGAGCTAAGTGAGAGGGTCTGTGAATGAAAGGTTCCCTTTTGATGAGGGAGGAAAAGGTCTGAGAGTGTCTAGGCTACATCAACATACATAAATGCGTGGGCCCCAACGCCTTGCATCCATGTGTGCTGAGGGAGCTGGAGGAGGTTATTGCTGAGCTGCTCTCTATCATCTTTGAAAGATCTTGGAGAATGGGAGAGGTACCTGAAGACTGGAGGATAGCCAATGTCACTCTGGCCTTCAAAAAAGAGCAAGAAAGAGGATCCAGGAAACTGCAGGTGAGTCAGCCTCACCTCTGTCCCTGGAAAGGTGTTGGAACAGCTTATTCTGGATGCCATTTTCAGGCAATTGGAAGAGAAGGTTATCAGAAGTAGCCAGTTTGGGTTCACCAGAGGGGAGTCATGCTTAATCAACCAGGTAGCCTTCTATGTCATTACTGTCTGGGTAGATGGGGGGAGAGTAGTGGATGTAGTCTACCTTGATTTCAGCAAGACATTTGACACTGCCTCCCGCAACATCCTTATAATAAAGTTGATGACGTGTGGAATAGATGAGTGGACAGTGAGGTGGATTGAGAACTGGCTGACTAGCAGAGCTCTGAGGGTTGTGATCAGTGGTGCAGAGTCCAGTTGGAGTCCTGTATTTAGTGGTGTTCCTCAGGGGTCAGTGCTGGATCCAGTCTTCCAGTCTTCTTCAACATCTACATCTATGATCTTGATGAGGGGATAGAGTCCACCCTCACCAAGTTTGCTGATGATATGAAGCTGGGAGGAGTGGCTGACCTGGGCACACTGGAGAGTTGAGCAGAGAGGAACCGGATGTGGTTTAACAAGAGCAAGTGTAGATTCTTGCACCTAGGGAGGAATAACCACAAGCACCTGTACAGGACTGGAGGAGCTCTGCAGAGAGGGACCTGGGTGTACTGGTGGATGACAGGTTGGCCATGAGCCAGCAGTGTGCCCTTGTGGCCACAAAGGCCAATGGCATCCTCTGGGGTGCATTAAGAAGAGTGGCCAGCAGGTCAAGGGAGGTGATCCTCTTCTCTACTCTGCCTTGGTGAAACCTCACCTGAGGTATTGTGCCCAGTTCTGGGCTTCCCAGTACAAAAAACACTGGGATCTCCTGGGAAGGGTCCAGCGGAGGGCTACAAAGATGATAAAAGGCCTGGAGAACCTCTCCTCTGGGTAAAGGCTGAGTGACCTGGGTCTGTTCAGCCTTGAGAAAGGAAGACTCAGAGGGGATCTGATCAATATCTATAAATACCTAAGGTGGAGGAGGCAAAGGGACGAGGCCAGACTCTTTTCAGTGGTGTCTTGGTGATAGGATAAGGGGAAATGGCCACAAACTGAAACATGGTAATTTCCACACAAATGTGTGGAAGAACTTCATAGTAAGTGTGACAGAGTACTGGAAAAGGTTGCCCAGAGAGGTTGTGAAGTCTCCCTCTCTGGAAACTTTCAAGACCTGACTGTGAGTCAACCTGTGCAACCCGGATAGAGAGCCTTCTTTCCAGGTGGGTTGGATTCAAGGTCCCTTTCAACCCCTACAATTCTGTGATTCTGTGATATTCTCTTTTCTAGATATTTCTCTTTCTAGAAAGCAAGTTTTCCAGGTGGCAATTCTGCCTATATCACGGTAAAATTTTTCAACCAAATGTCATAACAAAGGCAGTCATACAGAAATTGCTTTATTTCTGAGAATGGATACAAACACATGGGATATTATAATGCTACCGAGTAGAATCTCCAAGGTAATTCTACTCCATGACCTTATTAGGGCCATCTTTCTTTAACCAGTGCACCTCCTAATGCTTACCTTCCTATTCACATTAGGAACACATTCCTAGCAAAAAATAACTAAGAAAAGCAAACACTTTCTTTTGAAAGTATCACTTTTATAACTAGGTCAAAAGCTGACAGATTCCCAAAAATTGGTGTTACCAATTCTTTTCAGTAACTCTGATATTTAAAAATATTAAAGAAGCTCAGAGAACTTCAAACAGTAACAACTTTCTGATACTTCAGCAAGTTATTTTAAACAGGTTTCTCAGTTTCTTCCAGGTTGCTGAGTATTGGGATGTTTGAATCATTCAGCTTCTTTAACTGAATTATTTTGCGCACCATGATGCAGATTTTGCAGTATCAACAGTTCATCACAAAACAGAGCCAATACAACACCAGGAAATAGCTAAAGCAAGAGAAAATAAATGTTAGTCTCATTTTATGCACATACTCCTTGGAAATCAGTGACAAGGGTAAAGAAAGTCCAGAACACTTATAAAGTTTTACTAGAAAAGAAGTTTCAATAGAATGCATTTCATATTTGTGAAGCTTTCCATAGACTGTTGCAGGTTGAGCTGTAACAGCTGTCAAAACCCTAATTTCAGACAATTTTGCTGCACTTGACTTAATCCTAAAAGGATTTTTTGAAGGACAGATTTAGAAAACACTCACCAGTCAGACTTGAAAGTAGCAAGAATTTTTTAAGAATACACGTTTTAACTGTGTTATCTGAAAAGGTTCTTCCTTTTATTTACAAATACAGTTAACGCTCCTTTTTAAACTTACTGATGGTAAACACTGGGAGCGCTTCTCTACATTGTGATCATGTGTATACAAGTCTACAAGATAAAATAATTTTCCATGCAAAATGCCTTCTAGGAACAGACTACAGTTCGGATTATTTCCATATAGGGAACAATCTCATGATTTCATAGTTCTGTAAGGTTATACAGTCTTATAGAGTATGTGATTGGAAGAGGATTTGTTAGTTGGATAGTTCCTGAGGATAGGACAGAAACATTACAAGAGACATAACAAAGATAACATACCTATTTTATAAGTGAAACTCTCTTTACTCTTCTTAGCTTTCAGTGCTGTAGATTTTAACACTTGTAATATCTGTTTGGTCAATCTGCAAAAAGAAATAAAAGTCATTTTACATAAAATTTGGGAAAACCAGGCCCATATCTTTCTGTTTGAAAAATCCAAAACGCACGATTTTCTCACAGCTAGAGAATCCTTCTCAGAGTTCTGGAGCGGAAATGTAATCTTAGCATGATTTCTCTCAACTACCTGGACTTTGTATGTTTTATGAGTGTGTTTCATAAAATAGATGTCCGTTTTCTACTTTTCAACCTTTGCTAGAACACCATATGGCTACTAAATTAAAAAAATAAAAAAATTTCTTTTGTTTAAATTGAAGTAAGAAGGGAGAGAGATGAGTTCTACTGTAATAAGGAAAACATGGAGACTGAAAAGTATTTAACATTACTTACTGCCATGTTTGCTAGTGTCAGAGACCAATACCAGATGGAGATTTTTTCTGTGTTTAAAGACTTGATTGTTCAGGAGTAGGACATAAAATATTTCCATGAAGATGTCAAAGGATGGCAGGATAGTTGTTAATTCCAGTGTTCAGAATGGGAAGAGAAAAAAGCAGTCTGGAATGCTTGTAATGCTGCAGTGCAAACATGACCGGGAGAGAAGATCAGGGAATACTGTAGAAACAGGGAGCATGAGTTAACTCCTTTTTTGCCACCTTGCTTGTTTCCATTTTAAGTATACTAGTTGGGAGAACTAGTCTGTGATACAATATGAGGTCTTTGAGAGGGAGTTGTACAGCCCAAGAACCAGCTCCAAAATATCTTCAAGGTATTCTGGCAAAGCTAAAAGCTCCTGTCTGGAAAATAAGAGTTCACAGAAACAAGGCAAGTCCTTAGACTAAATAGTATCATCCAAGAGAGTTGTTTGATAGATACACTAAAATTCAGAACAGCATTAGTCAAAGACTTACAGTCTGACAATTCTATTAAAAGGAAAGAAGGAGCATGTGAGCAGTTATTACTCACATTTTTTGCTTTGTTTTAAAGACCAGACAAAAGTGAGATGTGATTATTTCAGTTCTAATGAGAACACTGACATTGCAATCAGTGTCTACTAGCTTTTCTCATCAGACAGGTATTTCTTGTTGAGACTTTCGTGCTTTACAATTGTGCTTTCATTAGCACAGATTCTGAGTGCCTGACAATTATAATCCAGGAGACGAAAGTGGCATCTGCTACATGTTTTTTTTCTTCTCATCATCTTCCCAAAGAGGGAATTGTTCATGAAGTAAAATTATTTTGTCTGGAAGATTTTACTTCATCATATGTACATTCTACAGTGTGCTTATATTAAGCAGAGTCAAGTCAAAGAAATAATATCTCTTAGTTCCTGTAGGAGTTCATTTCACTGTCTGCCACCAGAATTGAAATATCTTTGTCTCCTGTGAAGACTTTGAGACTTTGGGTGAAAAACTGCATGACAGACAGGGATTTGCCAACACTTAAATGTACTGTTTAGTAACACCCTACGATTTTGAGCTTACTGATCTAATTAATGCTTGTCCTTCAGTAAATGATCAACCATTTCCTTTTTTTTTTCTTTCCCAAACAAAAAAGATTCAGTGAGGATTTTCTACTTTTGATGAAAGCATCAAAAAACTGGATATGCAGTGATGTGGTGTGATTTCACAATTATTCAGTGCTTATTCAGTCTTGAGAAGAGAGGGCTCCAGGGAGATCTCATTGTCGCCTTCCAGTATTTGAAAGGAGCTTACAAGAAGGAGGGGCATCAACTTTTTCACGGTCTGATAGTAATATGACAAGGGGGAATAGCTTTAAATTAGAGAAGCGGAAATTTAGGTTAGATGTTGGAAGAAATTCCTTACTCAGAAGGTAGTGAACAGGAACAGGTTGCTGTTCATAAGAAGCTGTGGATGCCCCATATCTGGAAACGTTCGAGGCCAGGTTGGGCTTGGGTACCTGAGCTAGTGGCTGGCAATCCTGACCATGACAAGGAGCTTGGATCTAGATGATATCTAAGGTCCCTTCCTACCTAAGTCATTCTATTATATTATGTTTCTATTATAAGAAAGTGGTAATTGAATAAATACTACAGTCACACTTTTTGCAACTCTTTTCATGCCAAACATTAGGTAACTGCAGCCCACTTCCATTAGTTTGCTCACGGTTGTGGCAGTGCTCCGTGCAAATAAAGATAGAATGTTCACTTCTAGCACAAAGTCTTTGCTGAAATACGTAAAGAAGAATTTCATATGCTATTAAGATGTTCTGATGGGTATGAGGAAGAACTAATGAAGTGCCAAAATTCAGAGCAAAACGACAGAACAGCTTTTCTTCTATTGATCCAAAACACTGCAATTGTGAAAAAATATTGGGATATAAATACATCAGATTCACTTTTCAGCTGGTAAAAGGTGAGCAATTTCCTAACAAAACAGGAAATAAGTGTTAGTGAGAAAAAGTAAGTTAACCTAAGAGGGTTGCAGTTCACAGCAAAGTAGTAAGCTACAAGCAGACCATGCAAAGTTAACTCTTCAACTCCTCATCATTTTAAGTGTTTAAGAAGAAGGGAAATTCCAGTCTCCTTCATGTAGGCAGCCCACCAGGGTCAGGAGATTTTATCTAGATGAAGTGATGCTCCTTTATCACCTCTGTTTCCTTCCTTCCTTCTTATCTTGAAGCGAGTTTGAGTAAGAAACTAAACACTGTGATTTCTTCAACAGGAATCCTTTTTAGAAATTCCATGGTCAAAATTCAGGTGGATCATATTTGCTCTGCTACTCATGTGCCCCTTACTCTACATATGGAAATATAAGACAGAAGTGTCTGACTTGCTTAGCACGAGAAGAGATCTCTGCAAGACTGTCTGACAACCTTTAATATGCATGTCATATAGCATCACTCCAAACTCATAACAGGTGTCTGATTAAACAAGTGAATGACCTGGATCTACTCTTATCTCCCTCCAAGAAGAGGTTCAAGTTTCTATATCAAGAGAAGGAATTAAGCATTTCTTTCTTCTATATCTCTGAAAATATAGCTCAAATAATCAACATTGAAATAGAAATACAAAACAGTCACATGTAAAATGAGTTTAAAATTCTTCTTTTCTTCCAAATGTTTAATTGATTTATGAATTTATAGTATTGACAGTTTAAGTCTGAAATACAGAATTTTGAATATATGTCAATATTTTACTGCTACTGTCTTTAATGAAAGATCTAGGGAAAACGAAGTAATAAAGATTTCATTTCTCTACACCTTTTTACAGCTAAGAAATACAGGCATATTGTGAGTTTTAGGAGAAAAAAGTAGATGGACAGAGGCATTTTTGGCTGATATCCTGAGTTTGTAAGAGACCAGGAAGACAGGAAGAGGAGACATAACAGAAACAAGAGAGAGAAAAGAAATCCCCAAACCACAGTAGGTATTTTCACCTTAAGTTTTGAGAGATGCCTAGATAATGAACATGGAAACATGGCTTCAGGCTCCTTAGCAAAATAAGACACGATCTCTTAAACACTGTACGTGGTTCAGTATACTGTTGACATGCTATTAGCTCAGCGTTAGCCAGTTTGGATGCTTTCATGCACACTTGCACAGTTATCTGTAGGCTGCCTGCAAGTATTTCTGCAATCATTATACCTGCTGCCTAGGAGTTGTCTGTAGAAACTGGAGGCAAGCAGAACTGGAAACATGCCATGCTTCTCTTGCTTCTCAGTATGTTGGTACTGACATAGCCAAGCTGCATGGTAACAGAGTCCTGAAAAAACTCAAAAACTCCACTAGAAGAAAGTATTCTAGTTGGGTGTTGTCTGCCAGAGATTTGGTAAATGATAAGGAACTTTTAAAAGCAAAAATATATGGACAAAATAACCCGAAATGAAAGCAAATCCACTTTAAATACAAATTAATCTGAAGCCAGAAGAGATAAAGAGGAGTATGTATAAATACAAGAGTAATGGTTATATTGAGATACAAGAAATACTTCCTCTGATCTCTCAACAGCAGTGAGCAGTAATGATGTTCGGCTGTCGTAAGTGAACTCCGCACCTTATAATGCTCATGTTCTGCAAATGTGTCCACATACTACTATAGTGGAGGTGTAACTGTATTTTCTTGCACAGGCTCTAAAGCTATACTGCTTTAGAGGTGGCAAGCCCTCCACCCAGACTTGCAAGACGTGTCTTGCCTTTCTGCAGCTTTGCTCCTGCTTGTGGGTTAGCAGAAAACAAAGGGATACCATATTCTGTCTTGTGATTTTAAAGCATGTAAATAATCTACTTCTATTTACTAGATACACAAGCTCTCCCATAAGAGTGAACTGTGTTCCTTTGAGTGGAGTAACAAATAAACAAAATGGACTGACTGTTTAATCAAGTTATTGCCCTAACGATGCCCTCTCAGGCACAATCATTGGTGGGCCTGAGAGCCAGTCTCAGTGTTGTTGACTTTTGATTATGTTACAAAGGACATTTATTTACTCAGATTTCTTCTCTGGGAAAAGCTGAATGAGCAGACTTATACCCTCTGATCATGGAGGAAGGTTTATGACATTCTCATTAATTTGATTGCATTTATTATTCCATAGATTTTGTTTTCTTAGTTTACTTATAAAAATAATATATTTTAAGATGAACTCCAACTCACAAAGCAAATAGATTTTTTAAGATATGCCTATTTTTATTCTGGGTTTAAGGATATAGACTGTAAGCAAGATTCCAAAGAAAAAAAACCTGTGTATTAATTCAACAAGATGTCTATTCCAGCTCAGTATGGTGTACTAGGAATTCACTGAACCAACACGAATGTATGGGCAGTCATATTCAAAAAGAGACCTAGAATGCTTATTGTAGGGAAAAAAAGATACATTGTTTGAAAAAAAAAAAAATTATTATGTAACTACTATCATACTACATTAAATAAAATAACTCTATTTACAAGGTTTGTTTATCCCTGACATTATTTTTAAATAGTGCCAATCAGAATGCAAGCAGTTCTCAGCTACTGAAAACACTGCCTCAGCAGAAATGTGAGCCTAGAGAAATTAATACTTTGCCCTATCACGATAAACACCACAGAACTGCACAAGTCTTACTTCAAATACTCTTTGGCCTGTGCAACTAACTACACAGAGTAATGCTCTGTATTGGAAGTTCTGTCTTTGGCATAACGCTTTTAGTTATGGTTTCTTCTGCTTATCCTTAATAATGGTCTAGCAGAGAATAAGTTGGGAATTTGTTCTGCACATTCACTGAAAGATTATGGGTGAAATCCAGTGACTNAAATACCTGAAAGGGCAGTTTTAATAGAAACAGTAAAACCATTTTTTTTTTTTTTTACTAAAACAAGTAGCATTGCATAAGCTGCTAATGAGGTCATACCATAGTTGATCTATTATTTTCAGATATTAAAGGAACCGCAGTTCATTCTGTCCTTTTTGTAATGCATTTTGCTGGTTTAGCAGTAAAGGCACTATGTCTGACCAAATTTAATGCAGGTATGGGAGAGTTATAATAAAAAGCATTCATTTGTAGTAAGAAAACATGATACAGTGTTCTTTTTTTGTATAGTACCTGATGTTTTTTTCAAAGAGACCTGATACCTGAATGGTATATAGTTCAGCATCACTGTTTTTCTTAGATTTGCTCACATTTGCTTTAATTTTAGTACTTGCATGTGGTCCTATTCTATCAGAAATTCTTAAATGAAAGAGTTGAATCTAAACATAATGTGAAAATCTCACGTTATATTTGTACTGTGAAATGCTAAAAGAAGTGGGTAATTATTGTTACTTATAATGGACCCCACTTCAGAGGATGGGAGGAGGTAAAAGGATTTTATCCATATATTTGCTTTGTTTGCTTTTGATTTCCAGAGTAGAGATTGCTAGCCAAGAAACCTACTGGCAACAGCTTGGCACAAAATTCAAGGGGCTATTCCAGCTACATCTGATCAATCCTTACCATGAAGAATAGAAGTAAAATAGACTTGGGCGGATTACGAGTGTCTTTGTCTTCTTTCATTCCTGCTAGATTACATATACTGTCTTTCATGCTGGATAGTTTTCAAGTATGGAAAGACATGACATTTTACTGGAACTGTTCTTGTTATATAAGCAGAAAAGAAATATCTAGCAAGGCAAATAAGCAAATACAGTATTGTCTCAAATTATCTTTACTTGAGAATTTAGTGTATGCAAGAGATTTGTTTACTCTGTTTTAATAATTATTGCTTTGAAGACAGAAAAATTAAAATGCGTATCTTATGTTCCCAGGACAGTTTGTCCAGTTGCAGCAATCTATATCTAGGGATCACTTGATCTAGACACAACAAAGGTGTTGTTTGCCTTTTTTTTTTTTTTAAATCAAATCGTCTAAGACCCACTAACGAGTCACATTTGTTGCTCTCATGTTTCATGATAACAATTCAGAAGTCATGTTCTTCAGAGTTTTATACTTGAGATCACAAATACATGGTGCAAGTTGGTACCACCATCACATCTGCTATGAATTAGGCATGCTTGCAAGCATTGTTCCCATCCTTGGATAATGAAAAATTTTAGACTCTAAGCCACTTAATTTGACACTTTTCATGTGATTCATGTTGGTTTTTAAAATAAAAAGTAACAGTAATAGAAACTTTTATGCAATAAAAATAATTACAGTTCAAGAAAGAATTTTAGAGTCAGTTATTCCTTGGGAAATCTGCCTCTGACCATTTAGTTTTTGGTGTTAAATCATCTAGGTACTTTGTAAATTGTTAGTTTTTATTCACCATGGTAATTTCAAATGAATCTATTTCCTCTGTTAAAACCACAGTAAAAACTCTTGGCACAAAAATAAAAGATATCCACACTTACAGAAAAAAATGTGCGAGTAGGTATTTGTATTAATGAAAAAAATCTTATATATAAAAAACTTACACTGCAGTTACAATCATTTTCTGCTATGCTCTCCAGTAGGGCTATTCATAATAGGGATGTTTCAGATAGTCAGTGCAGATTAAATTATTGTGCTTTCCAGTTATTCTGGAGAAATTAGATCTTGTCTTCTCCAAAGTCGTCCATCACTAACCTTGAACACATGTACATTTCCTAGAGAGCTTAGCATTGTATCAGGACTAATGCCCCACTAAAAATGTCAGGAACATTTAAAATGTGATAAGCATAACAGAAACATCAGTAATGCGGTGAACCCACCTGAGGTATCCCGATGCTACTGGACTACATTTTGGTGAAAACCGCAGGTGGTTGTCCTCAACTGTACCCTCATTGTTGCAATCCATTATTTTCCATCCTCACAGTATTTCCTTGCTTAGCAGTGCTTGATATTTATCATCCAAATTAAGTTCTATGAGAAATGGTACGTTTTATGCCTCTACAAAGCAGCAATTAAAATATACTCAAATACTTTATATTGCTTTCACAATCCAACTTAAGTATGACTGGTAGCACACCAGCACATTGTAATCAGGTCATCAATTTTAACATCTTGAGTCTGTATAGATATAGTGAGAAACACATAAAACTCATTTGTACCTGAATCCCTGTAGTGGTTACACTGCCTTCAATATGCCAAGGAAGCATTCACCTGCGGTCTAAAGCATGGGCCTTCACAGTCCTATATATATTTATTCAAATGCATTTTGGTTAGCTAATCATCTTTCTTCAACCTTCACATCTTCCAGAAAACTTTGAGATAATAGCTGTAGTTCCTAAAGGAATAAGTATTCTTGGTATTTTATATGTCATGGTTATCTCTAGATCTGTCTGTGTCCACGACAGAGGGACAGCTGAGGCCCACAGGCCCACCTGGCCAAAAAGGGGGCAGTGGAAGGGGAAAGGGAACAAAATGGGGAAGAAAAAAAAAAAAAAAAACAAAAACCCCCAGCAGCAACGGTCTGAGAAGGAAAATTAATTTACTAATTATAATGGCAGAAATAAGAGTTAATCGGGATTGAAGCCGAGGTTCTTCCTCTGATCCACCAGGGAGCAAAGAGAGGCAGTCTCGTGACTTTCAGTCACTTTTGTCTTTCCAATCAACCAGAAAATGGAAGTGGAACAACAAACATGTCTGAGAGCTGTAGTACATTTCTTCTCTTCTGAGATTGTGCACTACATGATGTGATGATGTGAAATACCGAAAACAAAAATCATTGAACTACGACACTAACCTTTAAGTAGGTGCATTTCAAGTTGCTTTGGAGAGGTGGGTCATGATAAATGTAACTTTCTTTTCTGTGTGTGCTTTTTTTGTTGGTTTTTGTTTGTTTGCTTGTTTGATTGATTATCACTTAGAAAGCATAAGCACCTTTAATAATTTAACCTTGGATTCATACTTTCAGATGGTACTTTAAATTTTCCTTTCTCCCCAATCACAGCTAATGGATCATGCCAGGAAAATTAAAAAAAATGTGTGAGGGAACATGTTTATTCATTTCTATACAAATATTAGGTAAGTTGATTAACATTTCACCCTAAGGGAAAGAAGTCTTTTCATAACAATTTAAATATCATTCTGTGGCCATTAAGGAATTCTAGATTTAAGCAGATATGTGTTTTATGAAATAATACAGAAGATATTTCAGAGAACATGAAGTGTGCTTTTATAAAACTCTTACTATTTACATTTTGCAAATTAAGTGTGTTTACTACAAAGTTGTATGAAAGGAGAGAAGATGAAATCTTGTGAAAATAACTTATTCTGTCAACAGCAAAATGTTGAAATTTCTGTACTTTTTATACATCTATCAGAAAGTACTTCTCTTGCAGAGGGTGGATTGCTGATGTACTTTCATTGCTGTCAAACAGAACAGAGCTGTAAAAACTAATGTTATGCAGCAAAAGATAAGGATTTAGTAAGTGACTATGTATGAGAATCAGAAAATAATATGGCTTCATAAATATCTAAGATTTCCTTACATGAACACATGGAAAACTGTCTGAATCTTGCTTTCATTGGTTTCACCCACCATTGTAGCTAATGATTAGCTGAAAGAAACTTGGATAAATATCACTACAAGACAAACACATATTTTCTGTTCCATTTAAAAATATTTTTTCATCTTTTATATTCTTTACAAAAAATATCCTGCAGTTCAAGCACTAATATTCAGACAATGAAAACAAGTCTTAGTGTTAAAGAAATGAAAAAGTTGATACTATTGTGTGAAGGGTCACGGAATACAAATAATCCATAAAAATCAAAGTTTGCATTTTATTTGAAACTGTAAACATTTTCTTATAGGTAATTTCATGGAATGATTTCTTTCAACTGTGAATAGCTTTTGTTTGTGTGTTTCTATGCAATTCATAGAGTTGTACACACCAAGTCACCATATATAGTAGGGAATTACTGCTCTTTTTTTGATTCCTCTGTCTCTTATTTCTCACTTGAATAGAAAAACTTGGAATTAGTACATTATTTTCATGATAGTCCTTCCCAAGATAGTTATGTCTTCTTTAGATTTTAGAAAAAATAAAAACCAGCACTCAAGGTACCATCCCCAACTTACTAGTGAGACATTTAATTTGATTAATTTGGTAACTAGTTGGCATTCTGACCTTTCAGAAATAGCTGGTTGCTGACGTTGAGTGGGTAAGTGAGTGAAACTTTTTGCTTTCACATGAAATACAGATCAAACAATTTTTTGGTACAATGTGGTACAGTCAGCTAAGAGCAAAATTGCTTCTTGTGAGCAGGCCAGAACAGCTGTCAGGAAAGCTGCTCCTGTATCACAGAACTCTCCATCACTTTCCTAGCAAATGGCCTACTTTGAGATGACATGACAAGGGATCCTGAAGCATTTTTGGGATGACTAGTTTCCAGGAAGGGAAAAAGAAAGTACAAATGTAGAATTTTTTTCTGAAATACAAAACTTAATTCTGTTTCCTTGGATGCATAACACAGACAAGGTTATATAGTGGTCCACTGAGCAAGACCCTTGTTTCTGACAGCAGCTGGTAGGAAATGCTGTCAGTAATAAGGGATCTTGTGGCAAATACATAACTACCAAATAACATAGCTTTAAAAATTTACTTCTTTCCAGTAGGCATAAGGCTACAATTTAACATCTGTTCTCAAGCAAGTTTTATTTACTAATGAGTAGGCTTGGTTTGAGCTGTTTTTTTTTTTGGTCATTTATGTTTGTTTGTTTTCCTGTTCTTTTGTATTTAAATCAGGAAGTCTTTCATCCATACTCCTCCTAAGTTTTTGATTGCACTGGTACCTTGCAGTGAAAAGTTTTGGTATCTGACAACTTGATTTGTAGAGATATTGGCCTGGAGTTTAATTTGCTTTCAAAGGATGACCTTTTTGTCAGTGGGAATGGGAACTCCTGGATCTATCTGCCTCCACTTAGCTCATTATTTTGAATCTCTAACTGAACCTCTTCTACTTCTCTCCTTGCTAAATAAAGATGTCCCAGGCTTTTTCAGTCTTCATATGGAAATTTTTCTGTACCTTTGACAACACTTATCAGGTATTTCTATTAATACAGAATTAAGAAACCATATAAACTAGAAAGAAAAAAAAAATGTTGCTCCATGGTTCTTGTTTGTAAAATCAAGCACAAAGGATCCAACTCCTGACTCTTCTCAGTACACAATCCAATATGGAAGTTCTAAACCACAGTGGAGTTTACAGGATGTTACAATTTGGAGGTTACAGTTTAATACATACATGGCCCACAATGCTGCAATGAGTAATGTTCTTTCTTAGTTCCTTAAGGACCAAGCACAAGTTTTTCCTAAAACACTAAATAGATTTTCCTTTGACCTAGTGCCTGATGAATCCAGTTAGCAATAACTGAATGACACCTAAACAATCTCAGCACAGCAAGTTTATAAGAATGACAATGCCAAAAATTCTCAACATGAGTGACAGGGACAATGTTCTTGCAGCACAGAAGAAGTGGACATGTTTCATTGCTCAGGCAAGATTTTATTTATTCCCTAATGTCTGCCAAATCATTCAAAACAAAAGGAGGCAGCTGGCAGGACTTCAAAAGGAGTTTTGTGGATGAAGTAACTCAAGTTGCACTACTTTACCTGGCTAAGCTCTTGGAGACCAACAAAGACGAAACATGAAGCTTCTGGGTCAGCCAGGAACCTCTTTGCAAAACTACAGATGGACAATAGCCCGCTCACTGCAACGTAACAAGGTATTCAAAGAAGATGAAATAGAAAGTAAATTGTTCTTAAATTTTTGATGCACTTTTCTCTGAAAGATAAATAAAAAGTTTGTTTTAGGTCTGAGAAAGAATATCTTCAGACAAAGCAAAAGAGCACATACTCTTTATGGATTTTTCTTGTTATTAAATGTGGTTGTCAGTCTCTTGTACATTTATTCTGCCTGCAGTTATTCCTAAGTTTTGAAAACTCAAGCTTAAAAAAAAAAAAAGTATCTACACAATTAAAAGCAGGACAGGACAGGCTCTTTTTTTCAATGCAAAATTTTGAAATTTGATTTAATTCTTAGTTTGACAAAAAAGATATCCTGGAATATTTTAAGACAAATTTGGATAGTTGCTAATGGACTAAATATGCTCCCAGTGAACTGTGATGGAGAAAATACTGATTGTTCTGGTTCTGTGTAGTCAGAATCTATAGCCAATGAGAAGGACAAAATTCATTAAGACTTTTTAAAATATATTTTATTTGCAATGCTTATGTAAATTTGGCAATTTGGCCTATTTTTTGTTGCAGTGACTCAGGGCAAGCAAGGATTTAAAGGAAGAAGCAAAAAGGGGATAATACTGGAGTTTCAGTGATGGCATAAAAGGTATGTGACAGTTACTGGCTGATGGAACAGGTTCAGATCCCAGAGCATAAATATGGTCTGACCCTAATAAGGGCCACATCAAGTAGACTGGCAAAATCTTGAAAGAGAAACATACATTTGATTGACAAAATGAATAGAAGAAACCAAACAAATAGAAGGAATCAAAGGAAAATGTTTTGGAGAAGCAAGCGATAGATAAAGTAATAGTTACTGCTGTTTTCTGTAGACATGCAATGTGTCTGTACAGTCATGCATGCATAATGCAAGTAAATACACACACGCACATGCACTGTCATTTCAGCAACAATGTTGTACTCCAAATAATGACAATTTTCCTGTTACACAGTCTGGACTTCAGGCCATCTGTAGTTGACTACTACTAAACGATGTTTCTGAAGAAGGATGATGAGGATTTAAAATCCATTAATGTTATTTATAAATTCTGTTGCATGACAATGATAATCTGCAAAATTGACCCAGGAAAACATTACAACAAAGGAACAGATCAGTGATAGTTCACCCAGCACCGAGCTTATTTCAAACTTGTTTTCTTTCTAAGAAACAGTTTTGTCTTTCTATTATGTTATAGTTACCTACCACAAACCCACATGGAAAAAAAATACAGCATTCCCAACAGCCTTTTTTCCAGTCAAATACTCTAAGAAGTTAATAACTAAAATAATTTTAATATTATAATAAGAATAACTAAATAACTAAATAATAACTAAAGCTGTCTCTCAACCAGAGGAATGAGGAAGCTTTCACAGGTTGCACAAGTCTCTTAGGAATGGAAGGAGTGAACCACAGGTCATAACATTCTGTCTCAAAATTGTTTCCCAAAACACGTGTTCTGCCATATACAGCAGGCTGCCCACAGCCTGTAAGAAAATTCTTCAGATTTACTAACATATAGTACATTTTTGACTAGTTCCCTTAAAAAAAAAAAAAAAAAAAAAAAAAAAAGAAATGGCATGCTGAAAAATAACTGAGCAGAGCTTTTTGTTTGATAACCTTGCTTATAGACTCTTTTAGCACCACATAAATCCTGCACTTGTATAGGATTATTTGGCAGCATGAGTGTGAGAAGATGACCAGGCTGGTACTGAAAAATAAAGTATTAAGAGAGGCTTTGGAAGATTTATGGTAGGAAAGGCTGCGTGTCCTTCACTGGTGGGAGAGGACAAACTGTATCAGGATGTTTAGCATCTTTCCCACTAGCGAGTCATTCTCATTCAGTCATTCCTTAGTTCTTTCCTGTTCATAGCCCTACAGTCTCCGATGGCTTAATTGAAATCCTAGAAGAGTCAACTGGCAACGACACCATCTTAGGGGTGTTTTATTCTGCCTTAAAAAGTGATTGAGCACAGGGACTTGGAGGTGACTGAAATGAAAATGGAAAACTCTGCAACACTTAACATTTTTTCAGGCATATTTTTTTCCAGAGATGGCCTCCTGGGACAGGTGAGAGGGTTTTAAAAGCAGCATGGCCTTCTGCCAACGCCAGAGACGTGTTTCAGAGTAACGGTATTACATGGTATGATACAGGGAAGTATTTGGTGAAGCTCCCAGGACTGCAGCACAGCAGGTGCAGGCAGGGAGGCGGGTGAGACAGAGGGAAGACTCTGCACATCTGAGCCAAATGGGAACTGGAGACTTAGAATTACTCATCAGCAGCCTGTCAATGCCAACGTGGAAAAAGAAAAGTCAGAGGAGTTATTTTAACCCAACAGCATGAGATGTCCTCTGGAGTGTTTTTGGGATGGATCAAAATTCACGTGAAACTTCTGCAATTATCCGATTGACTTCTAGAAAAACATGCGCATCTACAGAAGGGCAGAGTAACACAGATCTAGGGTAGCTCCTCCCTTTGCACACGTCTGAACCTTTCCTAGGCTGAAATTAGTATGTTTATGTTTGTTGGAAAAGGTTGCATAAATATATCCAAAAACTTTCAGAAGATGTTTGCTCTTCAGCTTCGGAGAGTGAGCAGGGTTTGGAACTATTTTGATAAAGCAGGATAAATTAGAAAATCCATGGCTTGGATCTTTTTAAATGGATGCCTCTGTGCATTCTAAACTCTTACGAGGAATTCCCGCAGTGAGGATGATGGTATATGTTGGGTATATTCAGAACATTTCTGAATTTTCTATGTATGTTCTCCCCAAAATTAAGAGGTCCGGTGAAGTAGGGTAGCATTAGGATGATGCAGGTGGAAAATCAAACTCCTCATTATGTAAGGACAACACTGAAACCCAAGGCAATATCGTGCATAAATATTGTGCTATTGATTATGTGTGAGTTGAATATATGAATAAGTGTTTTTCAGAAAGGTTTAACTTACTGAGGGACAACAATCCCTCCAAAGACTGATAAATCTGGAAACAGCTGTAGCTCAGCTTCCCTCCCAAGGTATCAGAGGAAAGCTGTGCCTGTGAGAGCTGGGAAAAGAGAATATTTCTTTGTTTTACAGACAGTGTTTGCAGAAGTATATCAATCCTCAGTATGGGGAACATTCCCAGTCTTATTTTTGGACAGCATTAATTTATTTTTCCATTATAAAGGTCCAGCCTTCATGAAAAAAGATACTGCTCAGTACACAGAGTAACAACCCTACCAGTAAGCGCGACACAAGCAAATGTTTTCAGTGAGAGAGTGATTATTGTAACTTTGATCTCCACTGGAGACTCTAAAAACAATCTCCTCAGGTTTCAATTTTACTGGCAGTCTAGCACATCACTGCCATAAACACTAGGACAAAGAAAAAAGAAAGAAGAAAAAAGTTTTTTTATATGTCTGCATATAGAAAGATATTAATTATAAATAATGAGTTGAGACTGCCTGCAGTGCAGCTGTGGTTCTTCTAACGAATATTGTCTTCCAACGGCTGAAACAAAATGTTAAGAGTGGTGGATATTTGCAATTGGAAAAGCTACATAAGCTATTTATAAAAGCAAATCAACTGTAAAAACGTATTTGCTAAATATTTCTGGCTTCTATAGTGCAGTGAATTTCTTAGTAAAACATCTATCCTCATCATGGTAAAACCTCCCAAAACTAATGTACGTGTGGCTTAGTTGGTGAAGACTGGATTTCCCTTTTATGAAGCTGGAGAATATCTTTGTATTTCCTACAAAGATAAACCCAATGATACCAACCATAGTGAGGTTTTTGAAGAGATGTACTCAGGAGCGGTAGGCCTTGTTCTTAACCAAAGCATGGAGCTGTGCCAAGGGAGGGTCAGGTGTGGGTTAGGGGCAGATTCTGCAGCAGAGGATGGTGGGCATGGAACAGGAACCTGCTGGATCACAGCCCCGAGCTGCTGGAGTCCAAGGAGCATTCGGACGATGTACCCAGATTTAGGGTTTGATTTTTGGGTGGTGCTGTGTGATACCAGCAGCTGAACTCAATGATTCTTGTGAGTCCCTTCTAACCAGGGTTATTCAGAGAGTCTGTGATTCTGTTCTAAATTTCACTTGGACTAAGCAAACTCATCTGAAGTTACCCAATTTGACAAAAACTATCCTAGACCTGAAAAAGCCATCACCTCCACCACGGTGCCTCAGAAACAAGAGAGCGAACTGCTGCAGTGTGGGGTCAGACTGACGGGGCACGGTGCTACAGGCGGGTGGGAGCTGGAGCAGGGTGCAGCTCCAGAAGGCAGAAGGCAGAACTGCTCCACCTGAAGCCCGGGGAGATGCTGCGGGGCACAGAGGGGGTGCCCTTCCTCCGTCCTTCCTCCCGGGCACCGCGGCAAGGGTGGCCTGTGGAGGGAGCACAACTTTCCCAGGCCAGAACATGTTCGCTTGTAGTTATTCATGGTCCAAACGAAAACGCGCTTAAAATAACACAATGGGGACAAGCGAGGAGCTGGGAAGAGAGCAGGAGCGCTGACGGAGCTGTGAGGAATTGGAGGAATTCCTTTTCATTGTTGAGGAAATTAAATGTTTCTGCCTATTAATTTATTTATTTTTTTTCAGTTGTTTATTTGTTCCTTTCTCAGCAAGTCACCAGCAGATATTTTATGAAGTTAGCCACATCTCAACACCGTCTGCTGGAAAATATTCTTGTTTTAGGGCGGATAAAACATTGGAAGTGTGGTAAACATTTTAAGCTTAGAAAAGCAACAGATACAGCAAATCACATGATGTGTGTGTGTTGGAGCAGGAATCCCCAGGGCCGTGCTCCCAATGCTGAGTTCACCTTGGGACGGATCCCCAGAGCATCTCCAGCTTTGTGGCTTTCATCTCACATGGGTTGCATGCTGGCTGATAGGTAAACCAGGCCAGATCTTAGGGATCTGGCCAGTGTCAAACTCAGATCAGTAAAAGGAAGGTGCCTGGGTTCCTCAGTGGTCAATGGAAAGCAATAGATCATGGCTACTTCCTTCCTTCCTTCCAGTTCTGGTTCTGGATGTAGTTTGCTCTCTCTGATAGTTATACAGGGAACCTGTACCCTAAGGCAGGAGCAGTGTGGTAACCTTGCTCAGATGAAGTCTATCCTGGCTGTGACTGGATACCAGTCACCCTGGCGGCCCAGGGCGGCCTCATTTCTACATGCCAAACAGAACTAAAAGAAGTTGGGGAAAAAAAATCCAATTCCTGTCAGACTCTGTTAACTTTTTTTCCCTCTTCACCGAGTTCATAAACCTCGTTGTTGTAGCTATTACAGCAACATTAGCTGGCTGCTGCTGAGATGGGAAGTGGCCCACAGTCTGTGTGGGAGGGATGTGGTCTCCTTTAAGATGTGGTTCACAAAATGGAAAAGTTTGTGTAAAGGGAGTTGTCTCTGTTCTGCTTTTTTGAACAGGTGCCCACATTATAAGCACCACCACAACTGGCAGCAATACCAGAGAGGTTAACAAATTGACTGAGCCCAGCTATTCTTTCCAAATATCTTTTTCCCCTGCAGTGTAACAGTTCTGTTCAGTGAGAGCAGCTCAGTAAGATGGTGGGCAGCCTTCACTGCCAACTCTTCTGTATGTAAAAGAATTGTACCTTCATTTTCTTTTAGAAACCCTTATCTTGGCAAACAGATTCTTTTCTTAATTCCTATGATATCTTTTTGCAGTGTGGCTCATAATAATTAAGACATGCTTCCAGAAAGGCATCTCATCTCTAATCTTAAAATGACCTTTTAAAGTTTGCCAGTAAATTAAGGAAACAGGGAAGGGTGGAAATAGTGCTGCGACAAAGGCAATCTAGTGTACCCAAATCTGAATACAGAAGGGAGACAGGCAGGAATAAGAACCTCAGTCTGATCTTGTTAATGAACTAAACTATTAGCAAATGTTATAAAAAAGCTATATGCTCAGGAAATGAAATTACTATGAAAGAGTAGAAGAAGAGTAATCTCACTTTTCATAACCCTAAGAAATGAGTCCTCTTTCAGTGATATTCACCCACACTGAAACTGAAAGTTTTATCCCAGCTTGCCTTTAGGGTGTTTGTTGGGATTTTTTTGTTGTTGTTTTTTTTTTTCCTGCATTATTTCTAACTTAGAACTGTTGTTTTCATTACTTTTAGCATAATATTTACACAATTTGCTTTGAATATGGCTGCTATTTAAATGCACATAAACATTTAATAGTGCTATTCAGTAGATCCTTGAGCGATCTACAGAATGGAAGAAATTTTACCTTACTTTTCTGGACAGCTGACTGCAAATACAAAAGTATTCTCTGCTCATTCTGCGTGCATCTTCTGCTAGTAGCAGATCTTTGTATGGGGTAGAAGCTAGTACTAATGCTGCATGTAGCTGATGTAGCGTTGCTTTTCTTCCTTGTATGCTGGAGATAGACATGTCAGAACAGTGAAAGCCATTAACCTTCATGTTTTGCTTTCTCCAGCTAAATTCTGCTCCATTTGTTCTACATCTACTTCTGTTGCTATACATGTCACTGAGACACATGGGATTCAGGGATGCTTGTGGGCTGCTGATACACCCTTTACAATTTTTTCAGCAGTCACTGGTATCACACACGACACTGCAGCCAGAAGGATTTAGGCATGGGGACTAGAAAAGCTGTTGGCTTAAAAACACTGGCATATTCCCTAAAGAAAAGTCGACTGCCAGGAATTTACCAGGTGCCAGTTCTGCCTTCCATTGCAGGCACTGGTTTTCCTGCTGTTAAGGTTGTTTCCAGATTTGTGTTGGACTTTCAGGTTCAGAAATATTGCTAACAATGATAAATGTTTCTCCAGCTATCCTAAAGGCCAGGAACTAAAGCCATTTTCTTGACGGAGATGTATTTCACTTCAGGTTGAATTACTGCTACTCATTCTATCACAGTTGTGGAAGGCAGGGCTAATACAAATAAACTTAGAGTGAACTCATCACTCCAATGGCTGTATGTGGAAGGCTTTCCTTTCTGTTGCTTCTTCAAGCAACTTCTACTGCTTGTATTGCACAGGAAGTATCTCACTAACTTTACTCAATTTCAGTTTGCAGTTTTCTGGACAATTCAAATACAATTTGGATCCACTTATTAGAAAAAAATAATCCAAGATTATTTTATCTTTGATTTTCTTGCTGTAGATAACAATATATATTTCATAAATGTTAGTGTGTGCATATGACTCTGTGGTAAATAGATACTAGACACAAGCACAGAAGGCAGACAACACCGGAAAGGATTGCCAGACATGGCTCTCAGCAGAGGAAGGAACCAGCTGATACTGAAAACAACTGCTGAAGTCAGAATCTATATACATTTCAGGCATGAGGAGAATTTGCAGTCATGGGAAAGCAGTTGATGATATTTTAAAGAAAAGGGCATGAAGGACAAATTAAGGACGAAGCAATTACTGAAACAAGACTTCTAAGATTTTATTTATTTATTTTTTTAATAAAAGGATGTCAGCTAAACTTAGATCAAAAGAAATCCCAAAATAGCTTTGATGAAGTCAGAAGAGATTGGATGAGCTATACTTCTAAAATAAAGGTCTTGAGTCAAGTAGATGCCAAACAGGGAAACAAGAAAACATAAAATTATATGACTGCAGCAAAGGTGCCAACAAATCCAGAGAGGTCATAATTTATCTGTCTGGTTTCCAAGAATATACATTTGAGTAGCACATGGTTTCTTGTTTCAAGACAGGCATCAAAGTAATTCTGCTACAGTAGCAGGCATGCAGTCCGAGGATGTCAATGAATGCAGCAGTCTTTCGTGAGATATATTACTCAAATGTGGGATGTTGATTAGTATGCTTAGGAAAAATGCATTTATTACCTCATCCTCTGAGATTGTAAAGCGTTAAAGAGTCCTAAATCCTTAACACTCTGATAAGGGTTATACTTGAGAGTAAGATGGATAGCATATCATGTTGTTCAAAATGTACTGCTTCCTCTTAGCCATTTCTATCACTGAGGTGCCCAGTATATTTGCTGATCATACTGAAACATCTATAGTATTTTTAAAAGCTTTAAATAACCAAACATGGTTTAACTTCTCTATAGAGTCTGGCTTTCACATCCGCAGACAGAAATACTCTGGAAGAACCATGATTCCTGGTACTACACAGCTTAACTGTGTACGAGTCTGCCTTTCTGGAGTTATGGTTACCAAGTGACTGCAGTGAATCAAAAATTGGATTGATTGATTGATTGATTGATTGATTGATTGATTGATTTCAAAAGTAAGTGTTTTTGACCTAGGCAATTTTATCAAAATGAATAAATATTTCTTGAAATACAAACATAGTGACATTTGTACTGAGTTAAGGTAGACCTGGTTTAGTCAGGCATCTTCAGTCTGAAAAAAGTTTGGCATATCTCCTTGCAGTCTCCAGGTTTCTTGCATCACCAGCTTCCATAGCACATCAGCACCAAGATGGCAAATGTGAATATCTGTGTTCACCATACCACTTCTGCAGCGAAGACGTTATGATGTTACTGTTCTCACTTGCTGGATGTTACACTCTCCCCTGTCTTCTAGATGAGATGTGTCTGAGGGAGTTGTTGAGCCCATGTGAGCCAGAAAGGCATGGGTAAGCAGCAACAACTCACAGTTAAAACAGGCTTGAGCAAAGCTGGCTCATTTTGAGCATCAATCCTAGCAATAGTTCAGCCAGAAAATCAAGAGTGGGAGGGTGTGCATAACCTCTAGGAAGAAAGTGGTGACAAGTAGCTGGCTGAGGAATGAATATGAAAACCACTTCTGGTGGTACAACAGAGACGGAAATATGACTATATTCACAGCTGATGCTCCTGGAGGCTTGCTACTGGATTTACCTGGATGGAAATCTTCTAGATCCCTCACTTGAAAACTGCCTAGAATGATGTAACAGTGGGGCAGGGGGTGGAATTTTTAAAGTTCCTAGTGTATCTCATATTTTTCATAATGGGGAAATAAATAGGACAGAGATTAGGGGAGAAACTACAAGAAACTTTCTTATTCAAAAGGAATAAAGGAAGGGCAGACAGGCAGAGTATCAAAAAATTGTCTCTGGTGTTAGCCTTGAAGTAATATCCTAAGGGAGCTGAAGACATTCCCCTGACTCGGGATATTTAAAACTAGGTTACAAAAAGCACTAGGAAGTGTACAATGGGGGACAATCCAGAATCAGCAGGAAGAAGGTCTGAATAGGCTTAATAAGCCTTTAACATAGATTCTGTGGTTTCATTGCCAAGAACTCACGTCGCTCTGCTCTCTCACTTCCCTGCAGCTGCCATAATGGGGGATTATGAAATCACTGTAAGTGTGAGCAATTAACTATTCTAATAGAATTTGATAATATAATGGTGTTACATTATTCTTTCTCTTAGTCTTGACTAAGGCTCCTTTACAGTGGATTTAAGTTGTCTTGTTCTGCTTTAGCAGAACTTTCACTCTATTACGATTTTGAAGTTTAGTGACATAGTAAGAGTACTTTGTATTTCCAAATACAAACATCGTCTGGGTTTCAGACAGTGATTTTGTTTTAGTTTGGCCTATTCTATTTTACTTTTTGTTCCCTAAGTTACAGAATTCCTGAATTGTTTGCCCAGAAAGTTCAGCTTTTAGGTCTGAGTTTAATTACTCATTATTATTATCCTGTATCCTTCTAGATCTGTAGTCTTTTGACAGTGGAGTATAGCCAAGAGGTTCATCTCAGTAAGATCAATAGGTAAAATATGTACTTTTTGTCATAGAGATGAGTCAGACTTTATATCTCTGTTCTGTAAATATTACATCGCCGCTGAAGCGCTGAGGTCAATAGAGTACTGTTTATAAATATCATCCAAGAATTTATTGTTTCACAAATACTAGTGTTTACTGTGATTTCTGATAATTTTTCCCATTTTTCTACTGTGTTAAATTGATAGTGTGCCCTTAGGTCCAGACAACTGCTTGAGTCATGTTCGCATTGGAACAGGGAGTACTCTGTTTACTTTCTCTGGCAGAAAAGACAGCATACTGTGGTTTAGGAAAGCCTTACCAGTGGAGATAGGTCAGTGAAACAGTGCTTCATGGTGTAAGCAAAAGTGACTTGTAAGTAAAAATGAGTTGCAATTGACATAACCTTTGAAATGCTTTCAGTTTATGCTCTGATGGAATTTGTATGAAGAATTGTGTTCTATGTGCATGTCTGAAAAGCCGAAGTCACACTGCAAAAGAATGAGGTTTCAATAACATGTTTTATTCTGTGGTTTCTTTGTGTAATTTTGCATGAAAAATATTGTGCCTGTAGATGAACTGTTAGTCAGTTTTGGTCTTTTGACTGTCTAATGAATACTTTAAGTAACACATGACATTTTACTGAAGTGTAAAACAATCTTCAGATATCTGGGAATTCATTGCTGGAATAAGAATCTGATGGAGAAAAATGTCACTGAACTCTGTAAAATGATGATTTATAAATGGCTTCTCAACAAAGAGGTTTTCACTGTTCTGTGAAGTCACTGCTGCTAACATGACTGATAGATGTAGCAGAGAGGAATGAATGTAATGATAGCAAAGTGAAGTAGGCTCCATTTTCTTTTTCACACCCAAGTGGTGCTTACAGAGGCAGATTCTGTTTTGTGTCACTGTTTTCAGTGGCACGAAACACATTTTCATCTGCAAAACCTTGAAACGATACAAACATAAATCTAGGAAAAGCCCTCAACATAATGTCACGGTCCAGATTGAATTTTCAGTATGTAACATCATCAGAAAACAAGCTCTTACGCTTGGTAATTGATTTTTTTCAGAATTTTGAGGATTAATTTTAACTGGGAAAGTTTATGGTAACATTTTTATAAATGAGGTAAACAACATATTACACAGTAGGAGCTAGAGCATGACATACCTATCCATCTTAAGACTCTTCTCAAACACCTTCAACTTTTACTTTTTGCGTGACAAAATGTTGTTCAAAGGTTGTAAGAAATTTATTTTACGTTACTTGCCAGTATTTTATTATTATTGATCTGACATACAAATAAAGGTCAGTGAGTTTAGATCAAGGATAGAATTAGCCTTTAAACTGCATCTATAAGATTACCCTTCCTTTTTTTTTTTTTTTTCCTTAGCTCTTAAAATCCAGTATAATAGTATGATTTGATATATTGGCATGTGCAGTTGCCTTTGTTTTTACTTTCCGCAACCTGTTCTCTTGATGAAGAGAGAGCACATGGTTTATGGTTATACTAGTAAATGTAAAAGCACCAGAGAATGCTGTCTGGCACTGAGGAGGCTGGCACGATGCACCCCACATCTACCCAGGTGCATTATTTTCAAAACAGTGACCAACTGCAAACTGCCTTTCTCTGAGCTGTGCCAGTTCCCAGACTCTGCCCAGTAATTGTCATGAGAATTCAAACTGGCCCAGGCTGAAAGCACTGTTCTTAGAATTTGTGTGTGACCATATGCCATTTTTTTCTGTTTTCAGAATGAATTATGAGCTTGCACTGTGGCTGTAGGATTTGCTTTGATGCATTGGATGGGAGATGACGGATATACCAAAGCTCTTTTTCTTGTTTTTCTGTTCCCTTGGTATTCCAAAAACACTCCTTTAGATCAAATTCAAGCCAAAGCACACAGGTGTGCCTTGGCAACATGCTCACTCTGTACAAATAATTATAAGGACACATATAGTCATAACCTGTTCCCTACTCTGTTGAGGTAAGTGACAAAACTGCAAATGAGTCAGTGGTTTTTTTAATGTAATTAAGTTACTGGCTTTCTGCTTAGATTATTGGCAATGTAGCCAGAGTATTCTCTACTAGTTTTGATAAAATGGAAGCTATCTTTCACCAGCTAAACTAGGTGCTATAGAGCTATCAATGCTCAATAGCAGTTGGAGTTATCAAAAATTATTCATCTGAATATTTGATCTGAATTTAATACATATTAACACGTTAGAGAATATATCATGTCTCTATTGTAATTTTTTTCCCTAAGAGCCAGTGTCACCCCCTGCATCATGGCACTGATGTAAGGATGATTTTTTGTGATAACAAAGAAACCCTCCCCACCAGAAGTGACCTTTCTGTCCATGGTCTTTCCATCTTAGCTGTGCACATCTTTGGCGCACAGCTCTGGAAACAGCCCCCACTACCGTCACTGTCAGTGTTGTGGTAATTTAGTTAGGGTAACGGATGCTTTTCTCGTACAAGTTAGGATCAGGCCTTTAGAAAATGCCTCCATGTTTAAACTGTGGTGCCGTGAGCTTTAATGGGCTTCCAAAGAGATTTCTGATTCCTTGGTTGCCATTTACCTATTTGCTACTGCTGCTGCAGATGTGATCATTAAGTATTTCTAGGTTAAAATTTTACAGTGAAGTTCAGATATTTCCCTGAGTTTTAATATTGTGAGACAAAAACAGACACACCTTGTATTTATTCTAGAGAAGAGCACTATTGTTGGTGTCACTGTATGAATCCTTGGGAATTGCTATAAGTTCAGGTGGCTTGAGGGTATGATGAAGAACCTGTCCAGACACACATTCACTTCAGTTGGATGATTTTGCTTACAAAGCTGGGATCCCAAAACATCCAGCTGGAAAGCATACTGAAAGTTTAAGGAAGCATAAACAATGCTCCTAATGATTCTGGGAGAAACTGTCTAAGGAAATTTGGTAGGACTCCAACTTGTGTTTTTAGTTCTTTAACCCCTTTTGTTTAAAATGCTGGCTGATTAACTAGACAAGAAAAGAATCAGCTGGGGTAACCTAAGAAATCACTTAAGATATTTAATCTGGGTTACCCAATCACATTGTTAACCAACAAACTCAGCTGAGGAGATAAGATGCTAATAAAGTAAAATATTAAAAAAAAAAAACAAAGTAAAGAAATAGGCTTTTAAACATAAAGAGTCTGATGTAAAATTGTGAAGCATGTGGTAAGTAACCAGATGGACCATGTTTGCTCACAAAACATCTTCTAATGGTGTGTGCCAGTGAGGTGATAACAGAAAAAATGACTCTCAGTTGCAGGGAATCTTCTTGTAAGTAAGGATGCTTTGGATACTGTGTTTCCTGTCCGTATCATGTAGCCTCAAGAATATGGGGATTTTAGTGCAACAGGTTGGTTTAGGTCTGTCTTGATGGGACTATGAAAAGAACAGGCCCAGTGTAAGGGACATGGAGGGTGCACAGGGCTGCTTCTGTCACTGATTGCCCTCTGGTTTAAAACATAAAGAGTATATTGTCACGACCATCCTACAGCCATGTCTGAGAGTAGCAATCAACCCACTATGTTTTTTGCTGTGTATTCTTATAGTTGATAATTCTTCAGCCCAGACTGCAATCTTACTTAAATTTTAACTCGTTATGTTCTGCCACACTTGCACAACAGTTATCCTCTGTAGGACTTGCATGACTTTCAGGGCCAGGCTGGACCAGGCTCTGAGCAACCTGATCCAGCTGTAGATGTGCCTGTCCATTGCAGGGGAGTAGGACTAGATGACCTTTAAAGGTCCCTTACAACTCTAAGGATTCTGAGTCTCTGATATATATCTATAAAAGGATGTAGCTTTCAGGTAGAGTTTTTAACACTGAAATTGTGAAAAGATGCTAAATCTATTGTTGTTTAGCTGCATTGACTGTGGAATATGCTGTTGAAGTGCTAAAAATATATTTTCCCTCCCCATAAAAAGACTTAAATCTGAATATTCTAAGAAGAAAGTGATAAGGAAAAGGTGTAATTTTCATATAATCTAATCTTGGAGTAAAAGTCAGAATAAAGCAAGCTACTTGTCAGTTTTATTTTATATATATAAATAAAAAATCTGTGCATACAAAATAGTTAAGGATGCAATATTAGGGTTTTTAGATAATCTGATTGCCATCCATATACTGAAATAACATTTCTAATACAGGAAATGAAAAAACTTGTTTCAGTGAAATCAGTGGGAAAATTTCAGGACTTTTAAACTGAGCTGGAGCTCAGCTCCTTTTTTTGCTCTGAATGTTTTTCATATTGCATTACTGCATTAGCTAGAAGAAGGGCCCTAATGTTTTCCAGTTGAGTGTATATTTATTTATATACGTGTGCATGTGCATGTGTGCAGAAATGGACTCTGAAAGAGTTATGTTTGCTTTTTCAGAGAATGCCGTTAAAGTGTCAGTGTTTGACAGCGTATACCACGGAGTCATCTCAGTTATGTCTGATTTCAGCAACTGGAGGCAGCTGTAGCATTTAAATAGCACTACCTGAGTAATTCCTGGTAAACAAATGCCAGATTCACAATTCAGCTTAGATGCCATCCTATACTGCCTAGTTATCAAATAACAATTCATTTGTGCCACTGAGTGAAAAACCATTAAGTGCAGTGGTGAGGTTGCTGGTGTCATGACACTGATTTGCCTCCATTCCCATTGATACTGGTGAGAACATTACCCATGGCTTCAGGGGAGCAGGGTTCAGCAGAGCTGCCCACCTAGGTCACATCCTATGATTTGCTTGTTTCTACATGTTGAAAAAGGAAAAAAAATGCCTTGACCTGCACATAACTTTCTTGCACTTAATTTGCCAGCCGGTGAATGTCACATGTTTAATTCAGGCTCTGTAAATAACAGTCTCTTTAATAGTTAACATTTTCGCCGACAACTCAGTCACTGAGATTAGACAGCTGATCACTGCTGCTGTAGAGCTAAGTCCTTAAATATTATCAAACTAATACCCTTGTATGGTCACACTGGCTACAGATTAGTGAAAGCCATAATCCTATTTAATTTAACACAGTCCTAGGGATTTTCCTCTATAAAGAATTTGGTCACATGCAAGCTGCGTAATATTTTGCATAGTTCTTAAATATATGGCCTCTCTCTAGGAGAAGGGCTGTCTGCCAGTTTTAATGGGACTTATTAAATCCCATTGTACTCCACACCATGGTCCAGACACAGGTATCTGCTGGAAAAAGCTCTGTGGTTGGTAAGAATTCGTCGTGGCTCCGAGCTATGCTGCAGCTGATTCTCTCAAGTGCTCTGCTTTGCCCTCCTCCAAGAGGTTATCCCTCAGCGAGGTTAAGATGATGAGGGACTACAATAATTTTACCCACAGCTCAGCGCAGCCAAGTCTCTGTCGTCTAAGAACTCAGACGTATAAAAACTGACTGTGCTTGAGCTGTCATGGATTCTGGGGTCTGTGGTTAAGCAACTCACATCTGAGTCATAGAAAAGGCCTGATTTTTATATACCGAGAACTGTTAAGCTCACTTTGCCTTCAACACTATGTGATAACTTTGACACAGAACCAGATTAGGCTTGCAGAATTTGGGCTACAGCATGTCTGTTCTTCTTTCTTTTTTTTTTCTCCCAGCTTTGAAATATTGTTTGAATGGCCAAAGGAGACTTGGCTTTCTGTCAAGGTCTCTTTGCTGACACTGCTGCTTATAGTGGCTCAGCTGTAGGCCATGAGGACAGCAGCTCTACCGTGTCAGTGGTAAGCTGCAGCCTTTGCAGGGCAGGGTGGGCTCAGCTCCTCTGGAGGCCCCGGGCAGATGCGCAGCAGTCTGGAGGATGGCAGGCATTCTGACAGCAGTAAGCCATGTGGGCTGGCTGTGGATGCAGACCACAAAAGTCAAATCCTGACAGCCTGAAACGGGATGATGCACTGTCACCTACTCAGAAACCACATTTCTGAGTACAGCATCATTGGTCCAGCTAATCTTCCAGGGATTCCAGTTCAAATTTCTTCCTGTTGTGAAATATTTGGAGCGTTTTATAAGATTTCAGCATGTATTGAATGACAGTGACATTTTCATTAGGAGTTTGACTGGGTGGTGAAACATCTCTAGTCAGGGAGAAACTCCACCTTCGTTTTCCTGATGATTTCCAGGAACTATTTTGCCTACAGGTGATTTCAGGCTCTACGTGGTCTGGGCCATTTCCACCTGAGGGCGGCCCTGCTCTTTGCAAGAGTGATGGCAGACAGCAGCTGCTCAGGCACCCATAAAGCCTCAGAGACTTCTCTGTTTGCCAGCACAGTGCTGGAGGTAGAAGCCTTCGCCTCCAGGAATCCAAGAGTGGTTCAAATTGGTTACGTTTCCTCTTGTTATTCTCAGTAGCTTAGGCACCACCTGAATGGCTGTTGGCATAAAGCACACAATAATTATTAGTATTATTACTACTATTACAATTTAATAAAACAGCACCCTTTCCAAAAGCGCCTAAGGAGCAAACTAAGGTAATCTTCATTTTGCTAGGTGCTCTGCAACTTTGGGCAGCTGTTCAAGAGCACAGCAAATCCTGCTGCAGGGCTCCCACTACTGGATCAAAAGCACCAAAGCCACATGAGGCAAAATGCTGACACAGTATGAAATAATTCCGCAAATTCAACCGTATTTTTTAAATGTTGGTAATTTAGCTTTGTACTGATTGGCTTTATGCCATCTTCAGTATCATCTTTCCCCAGCCATCCAGCTTTGCACCAAAACAACTGCAGTCTGTTGTCTCAGCACTGGCACAGAGTCAGCATAAAGCCCAGATTGCTTGCTCCCAAGGTGTGGTTGTGTGACTCTTCTGGGTCAAATCTTTGCTGCTTGTAGATCTGGTGTTAGTCTTCATGGTAACATGGTCTCAGAAGGTCCAGTGGTTTTCTCCTGGAGGGGTTGCTAACTGTAGAAACAAGAAAGCTGTCAGAGAGAAGGTTTGAAGTGAGGCACATTCAGAGTTGCAGTCCCTCCTTGGACCTGCTCTTTTTGCTGGTCTTTGCTGGTTATTACAAAGCTTCCTCCAGTCTTCTGGAGTTGCAGGAGCTTAAAGGGCAGCAGCTGTCTGAAGAATTTGCTCATCACAAAAGGATGAGCTACTCTGTCTTCTAAACTGACACTTTAGCAGAAATGCAGAACATGATGACATTTAGCTCTCGTTACACAGATTTACACGTATAGTTAAGAAGTGTCAAATTTATTGCATTTGGTCGTGCATAGCAGAGTTTGGCTTATTTACTGTATGTTTTCACATGTCATACATCTTCAGACAGATTGGAGTTTGGACTGGTTTAGTTGTGTGTTGTTTTTGGTTGTTTGTTTTTTTTCACTGATAGCTTTTGCATGCAGATTAGAAGAAGTGTTATTGCTTTGGCTTATCTAGTGTCACACCATGAAGAAATTATTGGCAGTAACAATTATTATTACACTCTCCAGATCCTTCAATCTGATTATAAAAGTTTGGATTAGTGACATATGTTTTGGCTGCTGTGTCAATATCCAGCATTAGTCTTTTCTTCAGTATTTCACGGGAGAACTAGAAGTCAGGGAGGCACATGTGTTCTGAAATCTGTCATGAGTTAGGCTGTTCTGCATGCTTATTGTATCATCTAACATCAACATTAATAGGTGCTATCATACAGCTCTGCAGACTGTGATATTGATCTTTAGTCCTGTTCTGGACTTCTCTACCTTAACTTTCTGTCACTGCCTCCTGCCCTTGATAGGGGACCAGGTTCCCCACAGCTTCAGCTCTCCAGAAGAGCTGAAAAACACTCAGATTAAATCTGTGTCTCCTGGAGGCCACATTTTCCCGAATATTTTTTTTTCTTCTCTTAACCTGCTGATGTTTGCATAACTTTTAATTAGTTTGAAGTCTGCTGACAGTATTTCATATACACGTACACCCAAAAAAAAAAAAAATTCCAATGGTATTTTTACTTGGCATTTTTAAGTTTGTAAAATGTGCATAACCACAAAACGCTGAGGTGATACACACTGCACAAGGAAAACGTGGCTCCTGAGTTGTCCTGGCAAGCAAACTAGAGGAACTGGGTTGTGGCAAAAAGGGAGGAAGGAAGAACAGATCTGGCAAACAAATCACTGTGCTGCAGTATTTCTGCTTTACCACTATGAAAAGAAAGGTAGAGATCTAATTCAGAAAAACTTCAGTCTTTTGGAGTCATTCTAAAAATCTGAGGCAAGTAGTTCCAAAAAAGACAAATCTTTTAATAAGTATAAGGCAATTTGCTATGTATGTTGTTAACCACACATAGTACTCTACAGCAGATAATATCTGAACTTGTAAACTAATAATAAGATCTCTAGTCATATTCTTTCTTTTTTTTTTTAATTTGAAACTGTCTCAGTACATAAATGCTTGTCTTTATTAACAAAAGGATCTGTTTTACTGAAAGTAGGAGCTAAGTATTATTTGGAACTACTGTGAGCTGAATACTCCATAATTTTATTTTTCCTATATACCAAATTAAGTTATGAAACTTTATCCCTTGCAATAGATGTGGTTTCTTTTGCATTTTCTAAATACCACTTTTACAACCGAACTTCCATCAGAAATTAAACAAAAACTAAAAAAGGTGGAAACCAAAGGAGATCTGCAAGTTCAGAATAAGCTCAGAAGAAACTATTTGGGTCGAGTTATTTGTTACTGTGAGATACATACATACATGTACGTTGTGCTTTCCCCAAAATTTACTTGGCTTTAGGCAGTTCCTACCCCCAACTCCTTTTGTTTTTTGAGGAACTCATTTTATGCTGTGGTCCTTTGCCTTCACTAAGCTCCCTGGCCTCCCCACACCTCCTGGAGTGTTGTCCTGGAGAAAACCACTTTTATGAAATAAATCAGGCTTAACTTCAGATGCATATCAGAAATGCTCACAGTGCATGAGGCAGCTGCGGTGCCTGGCAGTGGTGGTGCCTTCACAGGAGGACAGGTGACAGTCAGCTTCCTGCTGGAAGGACAGCAAAGAGTTCGCACTATGAACCCTGCACAAGCATCTGGTCCTTGAAGATTTGAAGGAAAAACCTCTTTTACGTAAGCATGCTAATTAGAAAACGTATTTCTTTACAAGCCTTAGTAAAGGGGTGTCACCTACCATATATATTATGTCCCTGAACTGGGCTAAATTGAAGCCAGATATATATTTCTCTTTGATGACTCCATCACAATTTGTTTTAACTCCTCTCTCCAGTTCTTTAGCCTCAGAAAAGATAGAATGTAGATAAAGGAGCACTCTCAAACCAACACAGAGTAACAGCAGCCAAACAACTGGCTTTAAAAAGAAAAATCCAGCATTGTAACTCTCTTCCTGCAAACAGTTTCCTTTTCCAGTTGTAAATTTCTCCTCAGACAATTTCTGTAGAAGAAGAGTGAACAGGGAGGTGATCAGAGTTTGAATATCCCAATGTGCTCTGAAAGCAGAGAAATTTATCTAAAATGTCCAGGGCATCTCTCAGGTGCACAAAAAATGGTGTAAAGCACCTTTAATTTGCCTGTTTGAGTGTCCAACCAGTAACTAAGACCATTTGAGCATCTCCCTGGGCTTGCAGACAGCCTGTGGTGAACGAGATGCTTGCTCTGTGAAGTTTGAGTGGTGTGAAATTGTTTGATAGCAGGTTGGTATCAAGTAGATGTACTGTTATTTGGGAAATGCTTACTGCTCTACATTGCCTCTTTCTGAATTCACATTTCCTATCAAAATTAGCCTGCAGGCTTATTTGTGTCAGGCATGTACTGTCAGATTTAAGAACCAAAAACTGTTGTGAATTATCCTTTGCAATGCTGGATTTGGTGGAAATACATATATCCTCTTTCATGGCCCAACATATCCTTGCTTTTGCAATTACTCCCAAAGACATAATCATTTCTTCATAGGGAGATAAATGTTTATATGGCCCCTTATAAGATCAGGAAGACTGGATGAATTGGGAGAAAATTCACTTCCTCCCCAATTCCCATCACCATAGAAACTCCATGACTCCACTCTGTCCTTTGCCTATACAGATTAGGCAGCAGTTTTCCAATAACAGACAGTGAAGTCTGAAGCCTGCATTGTCTCACAGAGGGGTATCTTGAAGAGCAGAATTTAAGTACAAAAAGAGGACTTTGCCAAGTGCTCAGCCTTGCCTCCCCAAACTTCCAAATTCTTCCTGTTGCTTTTCAGGTTCCTAAGAACGTTTCTCATGAGAATCATCAGCACTTGCTGCCAGGATACCCACAACTCTGATGATGCTTTTGTTGGCTATTTTTGCTTCAAAGGATATGGTGTCATTGAAAGACTAATGAACACTACCAGGATCACAATTCATGCCACTTCTGAGGAAGACAGGAAATCATCAGAAGACTGTGAGGTGCTATGTTAAAGATAAAGCTTTATATTCAAATTCATTTGTGTAGTTAATGCGTGAATGGATGTGGTTTTTCAGCAGTTCAGCTAAAGCAGATAAAAATAGCATTTTTCTAATTGAGGGAATGTACTCACTGATTAGTAGTAGAAAAAGAGGAATATATTAAACTGCAGTAGTTGAAAGTCAGCATGCAAAGTTCTTTTGTTAATAAAATATATATTGCTAGACCTACTGACTTGAAGTTACAGAAAGATCATTTGTTGTCTCATCACACCTGTAGAAAGCTGTGAAATTTCACAGCATTACCTCTGAAGTGAATAGAACTATGCAAAGCATGTTGGTAAAGCAGTGCATGGAAAAGGAGATGCTATTCAAGTTGACATAAGCTTTATAGCTGTTGGTCAAATCCACCTTCCTTCAATTTTAAACTGAAGTGCCATTTTCTCATTTTTGGGCTTTGTCTAAGTGTGTGGTATTTCAGTTTATACATTTATTGTATCGGAACTAGCTCTGCCAGCAGGAGCAGGGAAGTAATAGTCTCTCTGTACTCAGCACCGGTGAGGCTGTGACTCAAGTTGTGTGTTCAGTTTAGGGCCCATCACTGCAAGAAAGACATTGAGGCCCTGGAACATGCCCAGAGAAGGGCAATGAAGCTGGTGAGCAGACTGGAGTACAGGCCTTTTTTCAGCTGGGATTGTTCAGTCTGGAGAAAAGGAGGCTCAGGAAGACCTTACTGCACTCTGTAACTACCTGAAGGGAGGTTGTAGTGAGCTGGAGATTGGCCTCTTCTCTCGTGTAACTAGTGATAGGACAAGAAGGAATGGCTTTAAGTTGCGCTAGGGGAGATTCAGACTGGATGTTAGGAAATACTACTACTCTGAAAGAGTGGTCAGGTGCTGGAATGGGCTGCCTGGGAAGGTGGTGGAGTTACCAACCCTGGAGGTATTCAAGGAACTTTTGTTTAGGCACTGTGTTGAGGAATGCGGTTTAGTGAGAATTATTGGTGATAGGTGGACGGTTGGACTGGATGATCTCGTAGGTCTTTTCCAACTTTGGTGATTCTAAGAAAATGAACTGTTTTGTTTCTTCTAGACTTAGTCCATAACACTATATGCATAACAACACAAGTCCATAAGATGTAAAAACATAGCCCCTTCAAANTGTACTCAGCACCGGTGAGGCTGTGACTCAAGTTGTGTGTTCAGTTTAGGGCCCATCACTGCAAGAAAGACATTGAGGCCCTGGAACATGCCCAGAGAAGGGCAATGAAGCTGGTGAGCAGACTGGAGTACAGGCCTTTTTTCAGCTGGGATTGTTCAGTCTGGAGAAAAGGAGGCTCAGGAAGACCTTACTGCACTCTGTAACTACCTGAAGGGAGGTTGTAGTGAGCTGGAGATTGGCCTCTTCTCTCGTGTAACTAGTGATAGGACAAGAAGGAATGGCTTTAAGTTGCACTAGGGGAGATTCAGACTGGATGTTAGGAAATACTACTACTCTGAAAGAGTGGTCAGGTGCTGGAATGGGCTGCCTGGGAAGGTGGTGGAGTTACCAACCCTGGAGGTATTCAAGGAACTTTTGTTTAGGCACTGTGTTGAGGAATGCGGTTTAGTGAGAATTATTGGTGATAGGTGGACGGTTGGACTGGATGATCTCGTAGGTCTTTTCCAACTTTGGTGATTCTAAGAAAATGAACTGTTTTGTTTCTTCTAGACTTAGTCCATAACACTATATGCATAACAACACAAGTCCATAAGATGTAAAAACATAGCCCCTTCAAAAATAAATAAAATAAAATAAAATAAAATAATACAAAGAAACAATGATTATTTTAAAAAATACAGTTCTGGCGTGAGGATTTCAAACAACAGAATTTCCTAACACTTCTTGTTTCAGAGGTTGATCACCCATTCTGTATGAAAAGTGCCTAATTTCTCACACAAATTGATGTGGCTTCAGCTTTCAGCCTTTATCATACTTTCCTTGGCTGTTAAATGACCATCAATTTTCTTCTCATAAATGCACTTATGCACTGTAGTCTGATTCTGAATTTCATTTTTAATGGCCTAAACCTGGTGAACTCTTTAAGTTCTCATAATAGGGTATTTTCTATAGGTCTTGAAGAATTAAGTGACTCTGATTTTAACAGTGTTGATTTTTTCAAATGTATC
Organism: Odontophorus gujanensis; assembly: GCA_013399175.1. Classification (NCBI taxonomy): domain Eukaryota; kingdom Metazoa; phylum Chordata; class Aves; order Galliformes; family Odontophoridae; genus Odontophorus; species Odontophorus gujanensis. Next base: position 400,588 of record VXAB01006131.1, on the reverse strand, counting down.
TAGCTTTTTAATGCCTTCATCTTTGCTCCAGAGAAAACTGAAGCCACCTCCCAATTTTCCTGTTTTCCCATTTGTACATGCACATTTATGTTAGCCCTTTTCTGCAGCATTGTAGTGGAGAAGCATTCTATTGCTTGTCCACTTTGACCCAAAATCCCTGAATAATTTCAGATTGGGTGCTTTTCAAAATGTTATTTTAAACACATTTCAAAATGCTGTTCAGCTGTATGCCCTAGGTTTCTAGGTCTACAATAGCCAAAACTTACATCCATTTTGTCTGAAAAGCTTGTCTTATCAAACAAGAGAGAGCACTTTGTACATGTATTCTATCTTCATTTATACGAGCTAGTGTTGATGTTACATGTGAATGTTATCTACAATACCTTCTATTTCTGAATTATTAATTCCTATAGTAATTGGATTTCAGTTTCATGCTAATGTAACCAGATATATCCCCACTTGATGGAGATTATTTATCACCAAGTGTTAGAGATGCCTGCTTTACAGACAAGTTACATACTTTAGTCTCGTTGCCTGTATACATTTAATCCCAGTACATCTGTTACTCTTTCTGCAGCCTTGTCCTCAATGGTCCTTGTCCCTCCCTAAGATGTGCTCCCTGCCCTGTGATCTGATTCATTGCTCACATTATCCTTGTGCTCCAGCTCTTCCACAGAGTCCATCTCAGCTGCATTTTCAACAAAGATTCTCTCACTTTTTTTTTCATTGATGGTATTTTTAGATACTTTCCCTGACTTATAGTTCAAATTACAATATAGAAATAGTATTGCTGAAATGAAAGATGGAAGTTATCTGCACACTGATCTCACACTTCACCTATAAACACTTTCCCCTCAGCCTGGAGCCCCGGTATTGGGCAATTTATGCTGTATTGATTCCAAGAAGGAAGAATTACTGTCTGACAGCTATACCGTGTCATTTATTAGCATACAAAGTAAAGTTGGGATTTGGCTAACTAGGTTTAACTATCTCTTTTTGCAGCTGCTGGAAGAAATAGTCCCTTCTGAGGTGCAATTAATACCAGGGCTATGTCATGTTGTCACACTTAAACACCTGAAATATAGCATCCTTGGAGAATCTATGCCTTTGCCTGAATACCGTGTGGGCAGACTTGTAATTATTTTTCTGTTGCTGCTCTGACATCGCTTCAGCATAATAAAAAATATGGAGAGAGCTGGGATTTCTATAGTGCAGTAGAAATGAATTGCTGTATCTGTAGTTCTGTACTGGGCTCTTTTCCCTACACTTTCTGCAATACTGAATTAAGGAGGTTGATATGCAGGATTACATATGCTAGGCACAAAATAAAGGATGCTGATACACCCCAATCCTGATTCTTGGTACAGAGAGTATCCCTACAACAAAGGTTGGTTTAGTTGTTTCCAGGAGCAGCTATTGGGCTGTCCTCTGTATTTATACCTCTGGAAAATTTTTTCTCTGAATAATCATATAATATAGGATGATGTGACAAACATTCTTCCTTTCTGACTTTCAAGCAGTTTAGGATAGAATATACTGCAAGTCTAACGTGAATTCTTGCTGTAGTTCGCTTGGCTACCTTCTCTCTTCTCTTGGCTACATTGCCTACATTAAGAAATGGCTCTGGTATGAGCTGCAAAAAGCAGTACACCAAACTTGTTACTGTGCATGAGACTGCACACATCAATAAGAACTTTGCCACTACTGTTAGAAATCCTTGTTCTTGTTCTATTTTTCCTGATTACTCTGAGATCACTAGATGCTATCATTTAAATGCACTCACTCTTTTCAGCATCCCTCTGCATGCTCACTCGATTCGATCATATGTCAGCCATGACACTCCCTGCTCCCAGGGACAACCATGGGATTCCTCACTTCTGCATAGATGTATTAAGCTGGATACATATTACTGAGCCCTTCTTATGAAGTAGTACTTTCTAAATCAGTCTTATGGCAAAATTGGGTGTTTTTTTTTTAGTTTTCTGTCCGCTTTCCCTCTTCATTCCCTGCTTTGCTCTATAGTGTAATACTGAGACTTATTTTCTAAGAAGCACTCACGATAATCTGGGGTCTTTATCCCTACATGTTCTTACATAGATATAAGGTAAAGTTATCCTTTAAATCAGGTTTTCTTAAACAGTGGAGGATGGATCCTACTCAGAGCTGAAATGCATTTATTCATGAGGAAGGAAGGAAGACAGGAGGGCTTCGAAAGAAAGCACAAGGCCAAATAATCTGGCAAATGCTTGGATTGTGTCTTCTATTAAGGCTTGTGAGCATAAAGTGCTGGAGAAACTCAACTAGGTTGGTTTTCCTGGTCAGAGTTTATCTGACTAGGAAGCAAAGAACAGAACATAGTGGTCTGCAAAGGTAGCAGCTGAGTTGGAAACTGAGGGGGAACCCTCCTAACTTATTTTTAGAATTGAAAATCTGCCAATGGTCATAACTGGAAATTGCTATTCAGCTGTTAGCTTTATGGGTGCTTATTGTTTGTTTGATAGATTTTCTTCTAGTTCTGATTTTCTTTCATTGCTTAATAGCAAAGAAAGGCTTATCTTCCTTACCTAGAACATCTTTTCCATTACAAAAAGAGCAGCCATGGTAGTGACCAGATTGTTGATGGAAAGTTGTGAACTCAGACTGAGGAAATTTATGTAACAGTTGCCATAAGGGTGGGCTGGGACAGAGGGAAGAGAATCATAGAATGTAGAACTTCTGACCGTTACAGAATCATAGAATTGTTTGAGTTGGAAGGGACCCTTAAAGGTTATCTAATCCAACTCCCCTGCAATGAACAAGGACACTTCAGCCTGATCTTGAATGTCTCCGGAGACAGGGCATCTACCACCTTTCTAGGCAACCTTTCTAGGCAACCTGTTTCAGTGCCTCACCACCCTTATTGTAAAAGACTTCTTCCTTATATCCTGTCTAAATCTCCCCTTATTTAATTTGAAACCCTTCCCCCTTGTCCTGACACCACGGATTCTGCTAAGCAGTCTATCCCCTTATTTCTTACAGCCTCCCTTTACGAAGCAGTTATACTCTTGTCTGGGTCAGAATACATTCAAATGCCATGTATGATTCTATGATTCTAGATCGGATTTAGGGTAGGAATTAGGAGCTTTGACTAGTAACCTGGATTACATCACTGACACCCAAAGTATCCCTGATGGAAAGGATTTTATTACGAACTGCAGCACACTTCTTTTTTCAACAACTTGTTCTTTTCTTCCACTTTATTCATGATAATTCAGACTGTCTTGCTTTCTAATTTAAGATGCCTTCAAATGGTTTTTAGCCTCTAGAGAAAGATCAAACATAACTATATATTGGTGTTTCCTCAGCTGATTCTTATCTCTGCCCTTTTCTCATATGGCTACTCCTGCACTCTTCAGGCCAGCTTTTTAATTTGTTCATAGAACAAGGAGTTACCAAGAGAGTTTCTCTAGGGGAACATCATCTACCATGGCTCAGCTGCTTTGCTACGAAAGCTTTCCTTAGTACACTATCAAGATATTTATAGAAGAAAGGTTTGCTTTGAAATTGCATTTTCCACAACTTTGTCAGTTTCTGTCAATCCCCGTTTTGGAGAAAGTATTCATTAAGAGCTCATAGATATATATGTAATTGTTTTTCCCATAAAACCTCTAGCACTGAGACAGTTGTGTCTGCTGAAGTATTTATCTTGACAATGGTTGCAATGTACAACTTCAGATTTGTTCTGAATACTTTTCAAAAACAGTTCCTATTTCTCAGTGGATAATTAAAATGGAAATTCTACTGGTCAGAAATTAATATAATTTGTTAACAATTTTCTTAAAGATACATTGGTGGTATTGGTTTATAGTTGAGCAGTGGAAAAGCTTCATTTCTCTGCTTGGAAGTGAGTGCCAGAAAGATGACTGTTAAGGTACCAAAGGTTGGCTCAGCATAGCCTCTTCATGACAAGGTTTCTTGTGTATTACTTCCCCCAGAAAGCCAAACTAAATGCTATATGCCCAATTTCCCTTGTGTTTTCTTTCACCATGACAACTAGCTAAATGTGACCTTGACTTGTATAACTGTGTGTTGCCATCTACAGTAAAAGCTAGCTAAAGATGACAAACCCCTTAACCATTTTTCTCCCTAAGGAGAAACAGGAGTATTAAGTGATTTCCCTTTGGACAATGTGTTAGGAAAAATCTATTTAATTAAAAATAAAACAGAAAAAAAAGAGGTACATTTGCGGGAATGAAAGTGTGATGTACAGCATATTTTACAAGGGTAGTTATTAGGATTGCTCAAACATTTTCCAAACACTTTCCAAGGATACTGTTTTCATACAAAAAATAGGTTTTGGTTTATTTTTGTATGTGCCTGAAGTATTTGCTCCTTATAAAATTCTCTCCACCCCTCTGTTTGTTAAGGTTCTCAACTATTAACTTGAATCTATTTTCCAAATTAGGTTCAATGGAACTGCTGTTCAAGTCTCTTGTGTGCCATACAAACCAGGTTTTCAACCAGATGCCACCTCCTGCAAGCAATCATAGGAATACCCAAGATTCAAATTGACTGGGAGCTTGAGAGAAGGGAAAGAAAAAAAAATTGGGTTTTGATCTAAAGTTAACCTAAAAATGCCAGTTTTTGAAAATTATTATTATTTTAAAGCTTTTTATTGTGGAAGACTTTCAGCAAAATGAGTGTCAATGAAAGTAAATGTTAAGGAAGATGAAGGCTAGTAATGTTCCTTTCTTGTTGTTATTTTAACAGAGAGCCCTCCAGGTCTTTCTTCCAGAACTGAAAAGCTAGAATCACCTTTCTAATCTGCCAGAAGTTTTTAACACAGGTATCTCAATTTTTAGAGTTATGTCAAACTGTAGAGGTGGGTTGTTCCTTAGCTGACATTTTACTAACTTGCTGCAACAATTATGCTTCACATTAAGGGCTTTTTGAAGTAAGTATTCCTCAGTTACCCCTGTGCAGTGAGCCCATCCTACATAATTCAAGAGAATACACACTTCTGACACAAGGTAAGAGTGACTCACGCTAGCCCTGTGTCAGAAAAATACTCTCTTATTCTGTTGAAGAAATTGGGCCAATTTTTAAGCCTTTTTAAATTGTAGTTTGAACACTCTCAGTTGAAACTTTGTAAGCTTTTGGCAGTTCTGTTCTTTAAGAATATTTTTACGTGAGGGTTGGATGTGTCTTGCTGCAATAGCCTGTTTTAGGCTGTTCAGGATATCAAATCTGGTTTAGCTATGTCCGCAAGGATTTTCTGCCAGGTCCTGTCAACATGGAAAAAGAAGGTGTTGTATTTGAGTGCAAGAGAAAGAAAGTTTGCACATCTGAGTTGCAACAGAAAAAGTATAAAGAAACATTAACAGGAATGAAATTGAGAGATCAGTTGGAAAAAATACCTCAAGTGAAGAGGAGGCTCAGAGGAGACCATATCACTCTCTACTGTGGCCTTAAAGGAGCATGTAGAGAGATGGGGGTCAGCCTCTTCTCACAGGTAACTAGTGATAAGATGAGAGGTAATGGCTTTAAGTGGTGCTGGGGAGGTTAAGGTTGGATATTAGGAAAAATTTCTTCTCAAAAAGAGTGGTGAGGCATTGGAACAGGCTGCCCAAGGAGGTGGTGGAGTCACTGCCCCTGAGCTGTTCAAGAAGTGGATGTGGCACTGAGGGACACTGTACTGAACATGATGGTGACTGCTTGATGGTGAGGGTTGGTCTTGATGATGTTAGTCTTTTCCAACTATGATTCCAAGAGCAATTAGGGTAGGAAAGGGATTTGGATTTAAGGTAACTGGGCCTGATTGGGATTCAGGGTGGAGGAGATGGAAGGGAACAGACAAAGCTCCATGTGTGCCTCAGCAGAACTTTCTCTAGAGAAAAGATCACAATCCATCTGAGCCTCACTTGTCTGCAGGTAGAGAAGACCTCTCACACCCCTTTGCACAGCTGCCCATGCTCAAGCTAGTCCAAATCCCATAGCAGAAGACAGTTTTCCACACTCAGAAATAGCAGAAATAATTGTGATGGCACCAAGCTTTCTGGCTCCAGGGATGTTCAGCACAGGCTTTGATATCAGAACATGAGAATCTTCTCTTTCAATCAAAAGAGTTTTGTGAGTAAATTCCTAAGGTGTTTTCTCTTTTAGATAGCAGGCTTGAAGACTATAATATTGCTAAGCAAAGCAAAGAAAGATAAAATATACCTAAAGGTAGTTTGCCTATACGGACTTTTTCTCCCATGCATGATACCCTGCCACCTTGCCCATATGCCCCCATACTCTTCAGTTTCAGTGGACTCATAGGAGTGTTCAGGGGTAGTAGTCACACTGTCTGATGTTGGCCATCACATTGAGGTGTCCAGAATTGTTCTTTAGAGGCTCTTACCTTTCTATATTGACTGTGCAGAAGTTTGGTTCCCAGCTTTAAGGTAGATGCAGATGATGTTGAAGGCTGTTATCTCACAGGATATCATTCTTCCTGCACAGAAAGCTAGACCTTTCTGAGAAATAATCAAGAAATAATCAAAGGCACTGTTGTTCATGGGACTTCTTTGTTTGCTAAGGAGAAATCTGACAGGATAGCAAGAAAGGGAAAAGGAGCCTTGTGGTTAAATTTTGGGTCACTCTGTGATTTGTGGCCATTTTGTGAAGCCAAATTTTTTCAGATGGTCACTCATCTTTGGAATGCTTTTCTGGAGGGATTTGGGAAGTTTTGTAGATTAAAAAAAAATCTCACTCTTGGAGCTGAAATAAACAAAGTCACTTTTTAATGTGAAATATTAAAAATAAGATCGGGTCCTAGTTTAAATTGCATGTTCCAAATACCTCTAGCCTTTTGACCTCTAGTTCCCTCCCTATGAAATGAGAGTAACAACACTTCCCTCTTGCAGTGTGTCCCTGTCCTCAGAAACATGCTCAGAAAAATAAATTCATTTTGTTTGCAAAGCCTTTTAGATGCAATATTGTGAGTAGAGCCATGAAAAAGTTTGTGGGGAATTTAATAACTCTGTCTTCAGAGCAGGATATGAATTGTGTATAGTAAATAAGGCCTGCAGGCACAAATATTACATAGCTGCTCATTATTTGAACTCTGCCTGTCCTTTGTATTGAATGAGAGAGGAATGGAGAAAAAAATAGTATGCACATTCGCATGGAAGCTGATTTTACTATGGATATTAGCTTTTACTTACACCCTTTTACTTTTGATACTTCTCAGCTTCTGTAAGCTTGCCTTGCCAGCTTTCATGGACTTTTAAGATATATTTAACATACAATTAAAAAAATGCTCTTCAAATCAGCAGGAGGTTTGCTTTGCATGTAGTGCACAAATTGCTCCTGGCTACATCTATGTTTTGATTCATCTCAGATTCTAGACAGCTGAAAAGAGTCCATAAAAATGTCTGTTCCTCTGAGAGAGCCTTTTCACTGCTCCCCCAACTTGATGTCAGGGAATCTCAGCTGCTGTCAGTAAGAAAACCTGTGATGATAAGAAAACTGTATTGTATTTTTGTCATTGAAAATAGAGGCAATTCCTCATAGAACTAACTGCTTAAATTAACATAAAATAGATTTTGAACGTTTTTATTCCTCATTATCTTTTATTTTGGTATTTAAAATTATTTTATTCTCTCTGGAGTTTATCCTAAAGGTTTCTGCTTGGACTTTTCTCTTACCTGTGAGTTATAGCGACCATCTGGGTTCTCTTTGTCCTGATGTGGTACAGTGCACAGTATGTAGAATCATAGAATGGTTTGGGTTGAAAGGGATCTTCAAGATCACCTAGATCCAATCCCTCTGCTATAGGCAGGGACACCTCCTTCTAGACCAGATTGCTCAAAGCCCCATCCAGCCTGGCCTTGAATGCTTCCAGGGAGGGGACATCCACAACTTCCTTTCGCATGAAATAGAGTAATTCTTGCTCTTAAAATACAACAAAGAAATTTAAAAAAATGCAAAGAATTAACCTTTCCAAACCATAACTGTAGTGAGGTGAGAGGTTATTTTGTATTATTTCCTTTGTTCTTTCTGTTTAAACAGAAAACTTTGCTTTCTCTGTATAGCCATAAAATAGCTTATACTGCAAAATGAGCTTTGCTTTCATTTCTATGGATATCTTCCATTTTATTTTTTTTTAATTATGAGTCAAATATATACATCTTTTTTTTTCTTCCTGAAGAGGCAGGGGGAAGTTCTGCTCATAAATCTCTGTAGCTGATATGATGAGGTGAATTCCCTGCCTGCCAGAAGAATGGCTGGAGGTGAGCCGTGTCTAGGCTAGTGGTGAACCACAGAAAAGTCAGGTTTTACTTGTTCACATTTGGAAAGACAGCTTCTAGTACTCCAATTCTTACCTGGAGTATTCAGCATGATTTTCCTGAAACAGAACTATCATGTATGCATCATCACATGTGCACCTCTCAACAGAAAGTGGAGGAATCTCTGTTAAAACCTAAACCCCTACCTAGTATATGCCAAGCCTACTGCAGTCAAATATCTTCCTCCTGAAATCCCCTTTTTCCAGTTAGCCATTTCAGGCATCTCCAGAAATAGCCATCTGTAGTGCAGATGCTGCAAGTTAAAGATCAAGTGGTAGACTTAATGCTGAATTTCACTTTTATGTTTAGACTTGTATGACCAGGTCTCATTCTGTAGTGGATTTTTATGATTCTATTTTCCTCTTAAAAATATACGAGATAAATGCTCACAGACCCTTAAAATAGCAGTGTGTACCATTGTAATTAATAACGTAGAAAAAGGAAAAACATATTTATTTTATTTTATTTTATTTTCAGTGTAAAAGCACTGTGAATTTTGCAGTTGGATCAAACTGTGAAGTTAGATTCCCACTGTGATTGCAGTTGTCAAATTGGAGAGTCTTTCTGCCTGTTCTGCCAGCCCAGGAACAATGGGTGCTAATTAAAACCCTGCTTTAAAAGGTTCTCCTTCACTTTAGTGTTTGGAGCTTTCAGGGCCAGACAGGGAAGGATGCCTTGTCCGGCTGATGCATATGCAAACATTCAGTCAGCTGGGCGCTGGCTGTGGTTCGGGAAAACACTACAAAAGCCTGGTGCTTATAGGGAAGGGCTGGATTTCAACCTGATGAGGTTAGTTAACGGACTAGACTGAAGAGGACCCAGCTGTGATTTCTTCCAAAATTTGAGGCACGTTTTAAAACAGCACTTGCATTTTCATCATTTGATTCAATGGAAATGTTAAGGTCTCTGTCTTCTTGTATCAAAGTGAGCAGTTTTCTTCATGTACAAGGACAAGAAGTAATACCACTGCCTTTTGTTGTCTTTTTTATCAATAATATCAGTACTTTCCACAACTGGTTTCACTAAACATCTGGGATATCTGTGTCCAAATGCTTAAATGGAATAAAAATACTTTTCTACTTCAGGAATTTGTTTCTTGAGCTGCTATCTTTTATTTTTATTTTTTTTTGTAAAGGGTAAAGATCCCATTAGACATTTCTGTTGATCAGTTCTAAAACTGGAATGTAAGAAGTATGCAAACTTCTGCCACTTCCAAGAAGGAATAATGGGAAACAAACTATACCTTGCAGCCTTATTTGTAAAAGTGTATGAAATTGCTCAGTACCAGATTATCGTAGAAGCAAATAAAGAATTGTCTTCATTATGTCAAGCAATTTCAGCATTCCCAGCTTTGCAGCAAGAGCAAAAAACCAGAAAACGCAGCATTGCAAATAAACTCATCAATAAGCCACACGGGTTTTTGTTTGATGTCATTTGTAACTGACAACTTGATCAATCTTACGTTGAATAGTCCCTTAGAAATACAAGAGTAATAGGAGCAGAATCTGTCTCATGTCTTTTGTTGAATAGCAGTTCATTTGGTGGCATTCACAGACCTGTCCTAGTCCTCATCAGCTGTTTTTCTTGCATAAAACCATCTTACTCACTGAGGTAGCAGAAAGTATATCATGAGACAAACCATGTGTCATTGACAGTGAATGGTCAAAATGAACAATTCTCAGATAAGCTCATAGTTTGACAGGTATTATTCCAAACTTTTTTTGTTGATCTCTGTGAAAAATGAATGCTTGTGCAGAAATCAACAGTGCCTGACAAATAACTCATCCACCAAAACAGACTGTTATTCTATCCTTTATTCCTGGCTCCAAAATTATCTAAGGAATTAGCTTTATAGACATTTTAATTAAAGGATTGATATTTCTTATTTTTATCTTTACAGCCATATGCTTTAATAATTAATAATGCTTAATAGAGCTACTTGCATGCTAAAGACTGCTTAAAAAGACCAAAGATGTATAGGATCAGGGCATATGGCCTTTGTTGTTAGCCACATGCACAGAGGAATAAAGGCAGCTAAGCCCAACCTCCTCTTACTCTGTCACTCAGTGGCTGTTCACACTGTGATTCCTGCTGTGGAGAGCAGACAACTACTTTTCTTCTTCTTTTTCTTTACTTTTTTTCCTCCTTCTTCACCCCCCCCCCCCCCCCCACCCAAGTTCTTTTAGTTCTCTATAAAAGTGGGGAGAGGAATGAGAATGTTTAGGAAAAACCTGGCCCTGCCCCTTGTATTTTCCTTCACCTTTTACTAGGTTGATCAGAGAGAGAAAACTCGCAGAGCAAAGGAGAAAGGACATGATCTAGTGTGTCCCCCAAACCACCCTTCCCATGGGCACATGAATACAGAACTATGGGGATTCTTCCAAACCAGCAGCCCCAAACTCAGACTCATGTGTTTGTTCACTGAAGGAGCATAGCTGTGTTTGTGCAACTCTCTGCAAGGGTACTTAGTTCGGAAGGAGTATGGCAGTCATAAAACAACCACTCCCAAAATCTGAGCCCATATCTGTACTTACACTGTGTCTTGTCAAGAAAAAGTGATAGGAACTGCTCAAGGAGATTCTCTGTATAGCAAACACCAGGAATGGTGCTAAGGATCAGTTCTGCAGAGGTCACTGGGCATGGAGACAGAGCTCGGCACCTCCACTTTGTTCACTAGAGGTTTCTCAGGGAGACCGATTTGCTAAACAGTAGGAACCAAAATAAGCAAATCACCAAATCTATTGCCAGGCCTCTGCTAGCAAGTGAGTGAACTGCATTTTGCCTGGTCACAGGAGAAAGGCATGACTTCTCAGGTGCTGTGGCTGTGGGAATGAATAAAAAAAAAAGATCAACAAAATCCTGGTAGTGGATAACTCCTGGAAAGGTACTCTAACAGAGGACTTCTCACTCTTCTGTCAGCATCACTGCTCTTACCTAGTTCTCTCCTTCGACATCTATGCTTCATGAACAGGCTAATGTCTCCTGATCAGCATCTACAAGCTTGTTATTAAGGATCTGTACTTCTCAGCCTTCTAGCCTTGGTGTCTCATCTCCCCATCTTCACATCTGCTGCTACCACTGCCACCTCAGGAAAAAGCAACAGCGGCTCAGGGCTTTAATTCCCATCAGATAAATAGCTCCAAATGATTTTATTTGCCTCAGCCCATCTATCTCCATTTTCCTAAAGGATTACACCATCTGTTCCTCGAATTGAAACTATCTAGCGAGGTGGTAAGATTTTCTCTGGAACATGCTACTGATTGCTCCTGGGAAACCAAGTTGTGGATTCCCGTGAGATTTCGATAAACCTTGTCCCACAGTAGAAATGTAAAACTGGATCCTGGGTCTCATCTGCATGGTGACCTTCATTAGGATACTGTGTGAGAGGGGCAAAAGAAAGGATTTCAGTGTTTTCAGTTATTTCACGCAAAACAGTTGGCTTATCTTATCTGGTAGGTCCCAACTGCAAGCATCATAATTGTGTGCTTGAAGGCTGATTTAACTGTTACCTATGCTTCTTCACTTTCTGTCTTACATGAATAGGTCTGGTGTAAACCTGAGCAATTCGCTTCTGGAAAAGATTTTCATTTGCAGTGAAACGGGGAGTGGGGAACAGAGGAGAAAAACATCTGATTTTAGGGACAGTGTACCCATGCAGGGATTTTGTGATCTGTGAACAGGTGACTAAGCTGATGGCCCAGGAAGTTGCTACTAGAATGATCGACCAACTGTTAATTTTGTGTAAACTCTGCCTGAACTTTGCTGGAAGATTGGCAGTATTTTTATGAAGATGCCACACATGGACTTTGAAATACTGAATTCTTATCTTTTTATAGCGTTCTCCAACAAATGGCAGTATGTCTCTGATAAGTAAATCTCTATTTGCTGAAGGACAGTAGACTCAAAATTAGTCTCCAAATTATTTTCTAACATCTAATTTATACAGCTGCTGAACCTTGAATGAAATATGGGTGCCTCAATTAACATAATTAAATTTCAAATTAGTTTCTTCTTATCCTCTGTTCTATCAGTGATGGCTAATACCACCTGTGGGAGTGCAGGGAGCTCATGTCCAATCTCATACAGAAGAACTTGTGCTGCACAGAAGCTAGTAAGAAGTCCTGCAGGATTTTTCTGTGCTTACTGCTGGTTCTGTGAATTCATGTGAGTAGTTATGCTGCTGGATGGCAGGAAGGTTAGGAACATATGAAATAAGACAACACTGAAATGCTTCCTAGCCCCACTGTAACGATGAACACTCTTCTCTTTGTGCTGATGCAAATGCCTTTTCTGAGACTCTAAGAAACATAAAACTTGTGATTACTGTCACACCTGTTTTAAGCCAGATCTGTCTAGATCAAGAAAATCTGTATTTTAACCCAGCCTTTGCCCTCTGATGAGTTCAGCAGGAGCTAAGTACTGTATGAATTTGAGACTGGCGTGGAAACATTCTCTGATTAACCAAAGGTAACCTCTTCAGCCATATGTTGGTAAGGGTATCCTAATAGACAGACACACTTCATCTGGAGCTTCCACTCTCTCTGTTTTCAGAGATAATCTGAAAAGTATTGTTAAGGGTCTATATATCAATGGGAAAGTATTTATTGTCAGTGTACTCTCTGCAGTCTTTATCTGTTGCCGTGAAAGTATTCATAGCTCTCACTGTTTTGATGGGTGATGGGCTTTAGAGTGTGTTTATGTTTGTGATGGCATTTGGAAGCTTTTGCTTGTCCATTTTAATTCTACAATTTGCTACAGCAGCACAGAAAAGAAGAGCTTTAGCACTAGAGCAAAACATGACAGTTTTGCAGTTTTAAATGTGCTTCTCAAAGTATGTGTAGATGAAACTTCCAGCAAAGAGTGATGGTATGTGGGTGGATGTTGATCAAATAGGTGAATAATTGTAATAAATTTACACATACCACATCAATTATAAGCATCCTTTTGGTACGTTGTGAGAAACGTTTTCAGAAACTGTGCCACTTAATTTAAATGTGATTTGAATAGAGAGCTAAGTAGATTCTACTGGTGTTTGTAACAAAGTGAAGGTGATATGCACACCAAAAAAAAAGTAGTGAAATTGTACAACTTACTCACAGTGAAGATCTCCTATGTCCATACCTTATGCAGAATTTTACTGTTTCCTGCTCTGAAAAGCCTTATAAGATGTATCAGAGTATTCTGAAAATCCAAGTGCACTTATTTGTCATGATGAAATGAATGCCCACGCTGAAACTGTCTGTAGACCTTTGAACAAACTTCCCTATTTCAAAAGTGACTTCAGCATATGTTTTTACTAAAATATCAAAAACTACTCTCTAGAAGTGTTAGCAAGTTTGAAAAAAATCTAAAAAATAACAAAACCAAAAAACAAAAAGTGCTGCCTTCTGTTCCTTGTTAGTGCTGAGGGCCTTCACACTGCACCCATAGTATATAAATAAACCACTCTGATCAACACCTGAGAGCTTATAAATGTCCAAAAAGTATGGTGACAATTTGCAGAACTTCTGCATTGCTCCCTCATGCCCACTTACAAGCTATTGGATAATCTGGAACCTGTTAGGTGGTACCATATACCATTGTTGCTGGTCCCCTCCAGTCTCACACAGTGCAATAATAAACACTGCAGGGATTGCCTCAGTTTATAGAGGGGAGTGGCAGAGCCTTTCAGCTCTCCTTGGCTTTTTGCAATGCAAGAGTTCCTGATAAAATGAGTTGCAACTGGACTGCCTTGGCCACCTGGTAAAGCCATGCCTGCTTTTAGCTACTGGTCTTACATCATAGCAGTTTGCTGTTTTGTCCCACGTTTGGAGATCTTTAATCCCATGTGACTGTTTGCCTTAATGTATTTTATCACTTGGGGTATGATTGCTGCAGGAAACTAGCTTGAGAAAACTTACACACTGCATTCAGTTCAACTATAACACTATGGGTTCAAGTATATTTCACGGCCAAATACCCCTGAAGCTGTTTTCAGTGAGCAGATGGAAATTCCATAGAGGTCTCACAACTTGGTTCAGAACTGACCTGAATGATTGTTACCCATCAGGTGTGACTGATCATTAAAGGCCTGTAAGTGTTTCCAAGCTGTTCCCTGTTTTATTGCACAGTTTGGATGCCAAGAAAAAGTGCAAGTTGTCCATTGATGAAAAAGAAACAGTAAAAAGAACATACAGGATCCTGTTCACATTCTACCCTCCTCTGTCCTTGCTTCTTCTCTGCTCTTTTCCCTTTCTTCACCATTTCTCATCCATATTCCCTTCACATATCCCCCCCATCAGTAATTCCTACAGTCTAAACTGCTTCTCAGTCCTGTATTTCAATTCTGGTGTTCAGTAGATGCAAGTCGCATTGATTTATGATGATATTGTCCCCATGGCACACAGATTGTTTCAGCACACGTGTAATACCAAATCAGCATACAGGTGCAGAACTTTGTGACTACTGTATTACTCATTTACACCTGGATTGAAATGTATACCCCTATTTCTGTCGCTGCTGAGCCTGGGCACTTAGGTGAATTAGTTCTTGTATAAAGCTGGATGGTTTGGAGGACTGGCAGCAGACACATCGGTTATCTCTTGTAAATTATCAGCTCAAGTTTTAGTCAAGTTATTTAACCAAACCAACCAAAACTTACTTCTGTGCAATGCTTTTGTAAAAATGAGGTTGGTCTCCCAGTACAGATTTCAACATGGAAGTTGACTCTAATCAGCTACCAAAGCACCAGAGCCAAGGGTTCACGCATGCAGGGAAACGCAAGTCACTGTCCTGACCTCAGGTCAAGGCAGGTTGTTGAATAAGTAAATCCTAGTCTTGCCACAGCTGTAGCTGCCTTCAATTCTGTGGGATTGAAAGCCTAGTATCTGCCTCAGGAGTGTTGTTTTCATTAAAAAATCATCTAATTCTGGTCTCATTATATAGTATAGGTATCTTCTCTCATTTTTGAAGAAGTTTTAGAGTTAATAGGGTTTTAGTCTGAGTCAGGATTACAGAATTTTGAACTCTCTGGAATCTTTGTCCTAGATTTCAGTATTGGCAGGTGGAACTCTCTGTAGCCAGTTGACATTTTAGTGGCTACTTTGTGAGTCAAATATCTTGTTTTATGTTTTCCTTTTTGGTTTGGATGAATTTATATGGGTTTCTGAAGTATTTGGGAAACTTGCACGGGCTTCATGGTGCCACTGCACCTTCCCTGAGCCAAAGTTACTTTCCTCACTGAGAAACTCACTTCAAAAGAACTTGCGATGTTTTTTAAATTACTGTTTCAGATGGCTTTTATTTACAAATGTCTGCATCACTCAGAAAATTTGAGTTTATCCCATTTTGTGGTATTTCTGATTTATTCTTCCTGTTTAGAGGGCTCTTTTTTTCCTACATGTGTCCACTTCCTTCTCACACACACACGAAAACAAAAAACAAAAGAAAAGAAAAGAAAAAGAGTAACCTCTGGTGTTATTTCAGTTCGAGGGAAGAAAATAAGAATGTAAAAGGTTGGATCTCAGCCATTACAATGAAAAACATCTGTTGAAGCATTTGCAAAATTTATCTTACTAGAGGCATGATTATTGATTAAAAATAAGATTATTTTTTCCAAAAAGTTATTACATTTTCATAACCTGAAAAGGGAAAGATTGAAACCTGTTGCACTTTGGTGCTGCTGTAAAGCAGAGTTGGACAAATTCTGTTCTATGTATTATGGTATTCTGTGCTGATGGTGGTCCGGACTGCTGGATGATCACACAGTGCTGGCTCCTTTGCTCTCTTTCTCATACTAAATTACATAAAATCATTCCCTACTGTTGTGTTTCCATGTAAGCAACCAAACAAAGCACTATGGATGTATTGTAAAGTCCCAAATCCAAGGAGTGGCTGCGATGACTCTGAATGTGAAAGATAGTTTGAGGCAAATCTCCTGTAAAACTCCTATTTGTATTTCAACAGATCTATCATATCTAAGGAATGCAATGTCTCCAGAGTTGCGAGGACATCAAATTCCTATGGCCAAGGTTAGTTTTGGCAGTCTGGGTATGAATGCATGCTATGCAGTCTTGCTGGGATACCGATCTGTTATGGGATCAGTGCTGGAGTTGGGACTTGCCCTTGCCTGAGTCATAACAGTGGATGTGAGGAGCCAGGAATGGCTGGAACTGGAAGGCTGACAGCCTCCCTCCCCTCCAAGAGCAGGCTCTTGTGGCAGGAAGCCTGCAGGAGGCCAAAAAGACTTGCTGGAGAGCTCTCCCTGTTGTCTTACCCTAAAGGATTTGCACTGTAGAACCAGGAGAACACTTTTCCACAACAGTTCACATCATCCTGTTTTCTTCAATGTGCAACTTTGCACTAATGGTCCTCCTCACTGGAATTTATTTTCTGGGACTTCTGCAGAGTTAGCAAGTAAAGCGAACCATGGTGAATGAGTCCTCTGTTTATTTCTCTTCTAACTAAAAATGTATCTTCCATAGAAAATCCCCTGTTCATGCCTCTGTTTGTTTTAATCCTCCAAACCGTATCTAATCTAATGGCATAAATCACTTTCCAAGGTACAGTAAATTCAAGGGGTGTGCAATGTGGCCTCAGACAGCAGCTAACAAACCTAGCCATGGCCTTACTGAGCAACATTTGATAGAAATTGTAAATGATGCCTGTTTTTATTGGAGTGAAGTAACATTTAAGCATAAGTAATATAGATGATAAGCTTGCAACACTACGAAACTGAAAAACACATGGGAACCCTAGTGTGCCAATTCAAATATGGCTTTATTAAATGCATCTGATTTGGAGCTACCTTTTAGTATACCATTTAGCAGTTTAACGAGAAACAGTTATAACAGTGGGTTTTTTTAATCTGTTTGGCATTCAGCAAGCTAGACAGCTGACACGCATATCGGTTTAGGCAGACGGCATCAGCAAAACACAAAGAAGGCCTTTACTGTAAGCAAATGCAGGACAGCCATGTGACCTCAACAACCACGTCATTCACACAGCCATCTGAGAGCATCTGAAGCAGAAGCTATCAGTGTTTCCTTGAGACTTTGTAACATAAAGCCTGTATCATGAATTGAAGAGCTCAAGCTGTTGACTACAAGGATCCTGGCACTGCAGCTAAAGAATGGTACCTAGCGGTGTCCATTCTTACGTTAACATCTGCAGCCGTTGAAGTGGCCACTTGCTGCTGAAGGCAGGGAGCAAGCTATTATGGACAAGTTACCCAGTCCTCTTTCAGCTGCTGTTTTGCTGAAGTGCCAGGTGCAAAAGACGTGCTCAAAAAGGGACTATAGAAGGGAGGAATGGTCACATCGGTTACGAACTGATAATAGCTCACTCGGTATTTCCTCAACATTCAGCCATCTCGCTGTTTCAGCAATCATTTTCCTGTTCTTTCTTTCTATTAGTGGTGGGCTAAATATTAGGAACTGTTTCCCATCTTTACAGCTCTAAACCTCTATTGAAACCCTCAAGTGTAATGTGCAGCATTAGCTTCAGTGTGCATGATTAATGTAATCACATGCTTAGCTCTGGAAGGAATCCATCCTGCAGTTTAGCTGGTGAATGGCCTCAAATTCTCCCCTATCCTCTATCCATGTGCAGAGAACTAGTTAGATGCTTTTACTTCTCTTTTTAATTATTCTTATGATTTTGATAAGTCTGCTGAGGGAAAACACTGATGGCTTGCCACTTTCTATATTCACAGTAACCTTCTAGTTCTATTTTCAGATGGCACAAGGACGATGAAGTCTTGGAGCTCCATACATCCTTATTAGCTTAGCTTCTGTACCTCTAGCTGCTGATTTATCAAGGTTAGAATAAAGCAATTCAAAAAGATAAGCACAAAAGCCTGCTGGCATCTTTTCCTTTTCCTCTTCTTTTTCCTTCCTCTATCTCTTTTTTTTTTTTTCCCTTTTTCTTTTCCTATGTGTTTTTTTCTTTTTTCTTTCTCAGAAATTCTTTGTCTTTTTTTTCTAGCTGAGACATTATGAGAAGTGACACCTATTGTGTGAATTAATTAAATCATTACTTTTTTAAGATAGGCAAATTACAGTGATTGGATTTCATTATCCCTTCTCTCAATTAGGAATCCTTGGCTTATATAAGTACTTTGAGTGCAAATGCAAGTTGACTGTTTTACTTAGGCCCCAGAAGTGTAGATATTTTCTTTTATTTTTTCTTTTTTAAGTTCCACTGAGTTTAATTCCATGCCCGTGTATACAAATTAGTAAAAGAGGCTAAAAGACACAAAACCTGCAATTACACTTTCTTTAAAGAAAAGAGGCCAATTATAGAAGCTGAGATCAATATGGCATTAAAAATCAGAGTGAAATGCTGGATGATGACAGATTATCATATGAATTAGATCTTTGCCAGAAGGAACAATTATCACAGCACCTGTTAGAAGCTTTCTGTTGTTATTTCAGTACAGAAAATCTCCTCTTATCAATGAACAAAACTCTCGATAATATCAACTGAAAAGAAAAAATGCTGGCAGATTCCCCGCGGTGGTAAAGAAGTCCAAGGGCTGTGCAACAGATAAATATCCCACTGAAATGTGGTCCATTGCAGGTGGGGAACTATGAGATGGAAGTGATCAAATTATTTTTAGCAGATTTCTCTAGACTGTGAGGCTCCTTATAGTAATCTGCAAAGCTGGCAATATGCATGAGACCAGAGCTGCTTTCTTCAAAGCTGCAAGAAGACTTTGACGTTGGCAGTAGTGATAACATTACACTGGAAGGTTTTGTGATAAGGATTACATTCAGCCATTGAATTAATATAGTACAGAAATCCCCAACAACACCTCGAGTGAGAAATGATACCCTCCCATACACATTAGGCAGAAATAAAAGACAAGGGTCTCTGGGGTTGCTCTTTGTGCTGCTGGAAGTTGGGATGGTGGAGCTCAGGAGCACACAGCACCTGTGCGCTGCCTCCCTTGCTGCCAGTGTATGCTGATTGCTTTATTTCTAACCTCAAAAAACTCAAGACTGGCAAATCTGGGGCAGGATAATCTGTCTAATCCTGTGTTTCAATGTCATTCAGACACAAACAAAATTTGCTGTGCAAATCATTTGTCATTTTTGATGAGCATTATTAAATCTACTCTGTCCTTATCAGAATGAAGGATGAGTCTACTCCAGACCAAACAGAAGTGGATCCTTCAAATAACCGATGTCTCTCCAGGCAGGCACTCCCCTGCTGGCTGCCAGCTGATGGGTGTTACTTGCCCCTGCCATTTTGGGGTGCTGAGCCTGCTTTCTGATGGCAGCTCACCATCCTGGGAGAAACCAGCAGCCCCCTCCCTCCATTTCAATATATTATTGTACAGAAATCCCAGAAATCCTGCTCTTCACTTCCCTATGAGGAGGAGAGTGCATACCAAAAACAAGTATAGATTTTTCTGTAGTCACTGCACTGAATTACAGGGCAGGGAGCACAATCCTTACCTTGGAGCTGCTGTGCCAGGCAAGCAGTGCTGTCAGAGCCAGCTGCCCTAGGAGCTGGGCTGCATGGCAATGCCACAGCCGGCCATGCTTTGTGTGAGTGCCCTAATTGGAAGTGCCAGGTCTCATCCATCCAGCAAAGCGTGCAGTGAGCAGAGCTGCCTGCCTGGGCTTGGGACTGTACTACTATGCTCCTGGCTGAGAAAGGAACTGTAATCACACCCCTACGGTACAGGCAACTGCTTGCGGTAAGTACTGCATATGGTGATACTTGGGAACAGAGGAAGGCTGGAGAGGGGAGTTTCACCACTTGTCCCCATTACAGTGTGTGCACACGGTGTTGTTCTGTGTTCACTCTCATTCCTGAACTTTTAACCTCATCCTACCTCTATCCATGCTCAAAATGACAGCCATCAAAAAGGGGGGCAGGGGGAATGCTTTCCATTCCTTTCTCTGTCTAAATATGCAAATATACAAATATGTTTAAGCTGGCTGTGGTCTTTGGTACTGCTTTCTCTTCTGCTGAGTGGCTCCGTCCTCCCAGCAACTATGCTGGTCCATGTGAGTAAGAGAAAGATTGTTTTGAGGTGAGGTGCTGTACTGCAGGACAGATGCCAAAAGAAAGGAAGGAAGCACTTAGATTATTTTAATGCACCATAGTTTTATTGATGCTTTCAACTTTGAGCTAATGTGCATGGCATTATGAGCTAAGACATCAAACTGTATATACTCCTATTTCCAAAAAGGATAACTTTATATGGAGTATAACCTCTTAATGAAGAAGGCTCTTCAGTTTCCAGTTTTTCCTGATTTGTGGGTATTAAAAATGAAAAGTCAAAAATAGTTCTTAAGTTTGCCTGCGAGCTCCACATGAATGCATATCTGTCAGTGCTGCCCACTTAGTTGGTGGCTCCTCTGAGGAGCTTGACTAAAGGTCAGAGCAGTCCTGACAGTTCTACCATGGGAGTACGCCACAGTAACAGGCATAGCCCAAAATGTCAACAGGATCTCCAAATACCCCAGCCTTTAGGCTGCCGAAAGACAATATGTTTGTTTAATGCAGGAAAGGCAATCCTGCATGAAATGGAACAGAACAGAATCCTAGAATACCTGGAGATTCTGGGGTGCCCAAGTATTTGTGCATCCTAGCATGGGTTACCTGAAAAGCACTGAACTCACTGCAGATGGCTATCTAACTTTTACCCATCATGTTATTAAGACTGTAAGTTGCTAAGTGGCAATCTTGTTACATTCCTCTAAAATATACTCTAACAAGAGATTTCTAAACTAAATTTTCTCCATTTGGGATTTTATTGCAGTGCGTATCTAAAAGTAGTAAACATTCCACACTGTAAATGCATTATAATATTTTTTTTCACATGTTCACTTTGTGAAAGAAACTTGAAAGGAAGATAACAAAAAGAACGATTGTTCTTGCTTTGCATTTTGCAAGAGTAGGGTTCTCAACAGCATATAGCAAAGCTGTTCTAGGTTTGGGTTTGGAATTTATGAATATATGCCTTGAAATCTGCTCTCTATACTTTTGCCTCCTGCATACATCCAGTTAATTTAGGAATTTAGAAGGGAGTCATTTAGATTTTCCTGCTTGGTTTCTCCCTTCAGCGATGTTCAACAGTGGCAGTGATCATTTTGAATTTCCAGAGTTAAAATTGGGACGTAATAGTGAGCTCATCACCTGCTGTATGCATGATACTGGCAGCTAACAGAAAAGCAGCTTGATGTGTTGAGGAAACTGAGAAAGGAAGGTTGACATAATTGCTCCCAGGTGTGCACTTAGAAATCTGTGATGTTTTGTTAGATACTATTATTGTTCCATGGAGCCACTGTGAACTATCTAATGACTCCAGAGGGAACAGTGTGAAATGTTGCTGCTTCCTGGGCACTCAGAAGGTAGTTTTAGTTAGCAGCTACCTGTTGAAACTGAGATTTTGTCCTGGTAAATGAATTGAAATATAATGTATGTAAAATGCAGAAGTGTGTGATGAAGACAGACCTGAAGTCATGGAGCTAGGTGAAGACTTCTCACCACTACCCACAGGGAAGGTCCTGCTCCTGCACCACAGACCTTTTGACACATTCTCTTAGCACTGTATTTTGGCAGTCCCTGCCATGAGCCACCTCACTTCTCCAAACCAACAGGCAAGGCAGTGAAGCCACAAGCAGTTAAGACTGAATATTAGGAAAAATTTATTCAGAAAGAGTGGTGAGGTACTGGTACAGGCTGCCCAAGAAGGTGGTGGAGCCACTGTCTCTGGAGGTGTTCAAGAAACATGTAGATGTGGCACTGGGGCTAACGGTTGGACTTGGTGATCTTAGAGGTCTTTCCAAGCTTAATGATTCTATTATTCTATTTCTCTTCTGCATTTGGTGAGTAGAATATCTCAACTAATGAGCCTAGCCACAGGGCAAGTGGGAGAGGAAGGAAAGAGAAAAGGAAGGGAAAGAGGAAGAAGGACAGACTGTGGAAGGAATGGGGCGAAGGAGAGTGAGCAGGAGGTGGTATCAGCTCAGTGTGTGGAACTCCAGCCTGAACATGTTCTGGAGGCAGAGAAGTACATCTGCACAGCACTCTGCCCAGCTTAACTGACTGCAAAAAGAGCCTTTCAGAACACTGGCAGTGCGTTGGGAACACTTATCCTTTAATAATAACATCCTTCTTGTAAAAAAAAAATAATAAAGGCTGAGTAATTTGGATCCGTGACAAAGAAAAGTGAAATTTCACTTCATTCTGTAGACAGGATGTGGGTGTTTACTTGAGTGAGTGATATTTCTATTCCTAAAGAATTGTATCGTATCCTTATTCTTTCTGTGCTGCAGACTAAGTAACTTTTTTTGAAACTACCATATTCTCCTTTTCACATTCTGACTGATAGTCCCTGGAAGAGACTGCAGGGGAAAACATCTGAACTGCATGATATGTGTGCATACAGAGTTGTAAATGTCCAGCTTATGATCCACAAGTGTGATGCAGATGTTTCAAATCATATTTACGTCCTGTGAATGTGTAGCGCAAAAGCAGCAACCAGAGTACAATGTCCCAGATAGAGGGATTACAATGACATCCTTTTGGCCTAGTCACCAAATCTTCACAATACATTGTGGTATTTCAGTCTCTGTTAAAAATGCTTTGCTTCTGTTCTTATACCATCAGTTACACAAGCAGTGATTGTGTGGTGTTTCTTTGCAGGCCCTGATTTTTAGGTATTAGCAAGATTTACATACAAAGACAAAATACCATGGGATCTTAAGGGTTTGATAGGATTTAAATAGGCTGAGGATCCTTTTTCCCCATACATGTGATGGGTGAAAAATATGGCTAGCTGCTATCATAACTCCCGTGGAAAATGTTCTGGTTCCCTTTTCCTACAGAGATATTCAGAGAGCAGTAGGCCAATGCTAAACCGCTTTCAGGTCATGCCATTTAATTACTGTCCACTGTTACAGTCAGAGCTACATAACATGTATTAGAACTAGAATTAATCTCAGGTCTTGATAGCAGTGAAGTACTGCTGACAGCAGCTGAATAGGCAAAGTTCTGGTGCCTCATTTCTGCAGCAAGCACCATCCCCCTCCCACCAGTGACTTTGAGCTTATTTGGTATTCTGCAGTCAGACCTACAGCTGCAATGCAGATGTAGCCTTAGATGGGCCTGTTTAAAGTCCTACTCCCACTGTCCTAATAACTGTTTCTACGGTAGTTTTCACTGCAGTGGACCCTAGGCAAGAAATCATCCTCAGCAATTCTGTGGATGCCTCCCAACCAGTACACTGTTGGGAAGCCTGGGCAGCACTTTGGAGACTCTAGAACATCTCAGCCCTAATTATGAGCACGAAGCAGGTACAGGAGGAGTCTCCTGCTGCTCTCTGCAGAGGGAAGCAGAAAGGGTACAATGAACCTTTTCCCATTCATTTGAATTTGCCTACCTAGTTTAACTGAAGGAAATAACCTATACATGGAAGAAAAGAGTTGAGTGGGTAGTGGTTAGTGGGATCATGGTAGGTATCAGACCCCTTGGAAAAATAACATAGACAATGGTGAAACACCATTCTGTGACTATAATCTAAGTTATATCATCAATACCTGAAAAAGCACAGGCGGGACTCAGCTCTTTGGGGTTGGAACCAAGAGAGGCTACTACAACAACACACTAGTGAAGTTAGAGTCTTTCCGTGAGAAGTGGTTCCATTTATTGTCAGCCAGCCTCAGTCAGCTGCCACCTCAGCATGGTCTGGCACCACTATTTTCCCCCTTCTCCCTCTGCTCTACCTGTAAAGCAGAAGCCATTGTATAGAGGTATCCAGAGTCATGTGCATTAGGGCATGGTACGGGTCCTAATTAAGAAATCTATCTGTTGCAATTTGCATACTTGACAAGGAAGAAAAGTGAAATTGCAAGAAAAGGTTAGACAGCAGATAATTCAGATTTGGTGTGGAAGTGTGCAGGCTTTGAATGCTTTGTTCAGTCACAAACTAACAGAGGAGGAAAATATTGCATTTGCAAAATATATGACTCCCTGATTGTTCTGGGACAAAGGACTCATATGCTCCTTTGCGGGTTTTAAGTTAGTTGGAATGTCTAACTGCTTCTTTTCACGAGGAATGTTTTCTGACAAGAATGTTGCTGATCCATCCATATGCATCTGTGAATGGTCTGACTGAATGTATAGAATAGAATATATCATGTATGTATAGAAGATGATGTGTGTTCATGACTCTTTTGTCTGCGGTGATCTTCTAATGAGCATGAAGATCCTTGGAAAGCATAAAATAATTCCTCCAAACAAAGCACTTAATCTCACTTTGAAGCTAAATCAAAAACAAACAAACAAAAAAAAATTAATGTACTAACTAATCTTTACGAATGTTCTGCCTAGGACAAATGACCAGTTGGTCTAAGCATATTTTGTTTAACTGTAAGACAAACAAACACTACTAGATTTGGAGTACTTAAAATTTAAAGGTCCAATATTTCCCAGACATTTTCCTTTTTTTTCTCCCTGAGTGTAGGCCCTTACTAATTAAGAAAGTCCAGTTTATAGGTGGAGCAATACCAAAAAAGTGCCAATAAAAAATTTAAAGCTCTCTAAAACATTTTAATACCTTATTTCATGTGGCATATACAGAGTTATGATGGTTTGTGAGGTATAAAATTTTTTTTTATTAGCAGTCCATTGGGAAGACGGTATAACTCAATCATTGCTTTGCAACTCATTTAATGCACATCACCACAGTATTTGACTAGCATACTTATCACAAATTGAAGTCAGTAAAATATTTGACTCGGCAGCCTATTGCACACATACAAAGAGAGAGTTAACTACAAACTAATTTATGGAATTAGTGGTCAGTTATAAGACATGGCATAAACACACCAACCATTTCTCAGCTTATGCTATGTTATTCCCAAAAGCTTCTAGGCCTCACAGTAGTCTCCCAAAGTAACGTGTGGTAAAAAATTTATAAAATCAAGTGACTTGTGCTTTAATGTCTTTTTTATGAAACAAATGGTAGAACTGATTTATAAATGAACTGTAACATTTATTTTCTGTCTCTCCCTTCACCTCGTTCCTCTCCTCCCCTAACGTTTAGAGAGTTTCACTTCAAATAAGACACCCAGGACTAGTGGGTGCCCATTACAAAAGTTTGCCTCTCTCCATGTTTGACATCCAGTGACAAACCCAGATGTGGTAAGGGCTCAGCTGGCTTGTCCCCAGGCTGCACAGTGACAGTGATGCCGTACACAGCACAGTCAGCTCTCAGGTGACCATTGCTGTTGATTTCCCTCTTACACAGGTAGCTACATACAGAGGGAAAAATGGGATAAATTTTCCTAGATGCCATCTATGTGTGTCCAAAAGAGAAGAGGAAGAGTAGCCACTGTTGTTCTCTATGTCGTCATAGATACACCTGAATCTCTGAGAGCATCAGGAAATTAATAGTGCTTTCAGATGATAATCTCCTTTGAATTACAAAATTGTTGGTTAAAAACCTCCTCCTGTTCATGGAACAAACACAGGTGGCCGTAGCACAGTGCTTTGTTATCTTTACACTATAAGGTTCTGATCTACTATAACAAATTTTTTTGTTCTTGAAGTGTGTGGCAGTAAAATGTAAGTTAAACTGGAAAAAAAAATACAAAAGAAATCATGATTAACAGCCGCTGATTAAAGCCCCAGATACAGAATTGTTTATGAAACAAGGATTTTAATTCAGATCTCTTCTATCTAAGTAGTAAAGGTTATTTGCTTCTTCCATTAAGATGACAAGAATTATTTCTAAGTATTCCTATTAATACTAGCCTATATCCATTGTATTTATAGAAGACACACTTCTTGAAGCTACATGTGGCCAAGAAATGTTTTTTTTCTCTCCAGTGAAAATTTATTTGCTGGATTGCAAGCAAAACATTTGTTTTCACGGAAATGTGAGAAGGAACTGTTTTCATGGAAATGTGAGACAAGCTTCTTGGTTACATCATTTACCTGCAATCCAGATTAAAAATTGCATTGTTGTCCTATTTGAAACAGAGCACTGAGCAACAGACCAGAGAAATGTGATAATCACTGGGGCTTTAAAATCAGTTTTCCTTTTGCTTAGATGTTTAATTATTTATACAAAATACAATATTCCCAATAAGAGACTAAAAACTTGGCAGTAGAGTACAAGAATGTAGTATTTGACATCCTTTTGCCTGTCTATCTACAATTGGCTAAAGAATACATATTTTAAAATTATAGAGTTGTAAAAAATTCCAGTTTGCTGATTGTGCTGCATCCTCATGCAGTTCTGGTGTGTCAACTGGGTCAATCACATACCTTCCCAGAGAGATACAGGTCTCCCATGATGTCATTTAATATTTATTAGACTTGAAACAGAATGTGCAAGTATTTAACATGTTGTTTGCTGTAGAACAGGGGAAGAAGGAAGAAACAACCTCATTAAAATAGATAGTTGTGGTTTTTTAAAGAGGCAGGAGTAAACACGTAAAACAAGTGTAGATTAAAGAGATTTATAGGACATGGGTATAGAAGAGTGATTTTAAAAATGGAAGAGCTGCAAGCACTCCCCCACTGACCAGCAAACAAATAACCATCATAATATTTTAACATCTTCTCCATCTCTGAGTAGCTTGTCTACATAGGCCATGATATCCTACTGTATTTCTCTCAGAAAGTTGGAAACACTTGTCTGCTATATGTTTCTGTCGTAGGAGTTTTTCAATTCACCTTCCTTCAAAAAATGGGCAAAAATCCTTGCAGATTCAACTAAAACAACTGAAACCACATAAAATCTCAGGTCAGTGGCTCTAGCCAGAATGACGATCTGTGCAACTTGAATTCAGGATTCTCTTTTATATTCCCAGCTATAGTCTTAAACATGTATGTAACCCATACTTTATTAAATGACACATGAATGCGAGCATTCCTAAGTGCTTTGAATACTTGATCATTGAACCTAAATGTTCTTCTTCCTTCTTTTAACTTCCTTCTTAAAAAGAAAAAACATCAAAGAGCACAACATATTTCAAAGAGCCATTCCTTTATCAACAGTTAATAGCTCAGTTCTGTTGGGTATACGCAAGCAAAATCCTCACTGAAGTCAATGTCCCAGTTCAGAGAGATCCTTTTCACTAGATCACTTTAAATACGTATGGAATTGCTGTCTTGGAAAGTATACGGCTCAAATTAAATTGCTACAGCAATTAAGTACTGGGAGCTTCAGCCCAGGGACTGGGTGGATCCATCAAAGCTATAATGTCTGGGATGCTTAAGAAACCCAGGTTAGATCTGGGAGGAAGGAAGGAAACTTAGGGGCCATTGTAGTGACTTATAATCGGTGTGTACAAAGATCTGGATTTACAGTTCCAGAAAACTTCACATTGCATAGAAGCAACTACACACAGTAATTATTTTGTGTTGGGCAGAAGCTGTATGGAAAGGATCACTGCAGATTACAGCAACTCCAGCAAGACAAGTGTCTCCATTTGCTCAGCAAAGAGCAAAAAGAAACCTCAACCTCCAGCCAGCTGTTGGCCCTGAAGGCTGGCAGGTGGTCAGTCCTCTGACTAAGGGCACCAAGATACTTGGAAGTGGGAGGTGTGCATTATGTACTGTGAGATAGACCTGCTATAGCTCTTGCCTGCAGGCTGCTACCCAAGGCTACCACTTCTCTATCCTTGCCCTAGACTCCCTTGGTTGGTGGAAATAGCTTTGTCTCTCCTTTAGGTCAATACCTCCTAGATAGATTCCCCTCACTGCTTAGACAGTAACTCTGGGTTTCAAGTGTGTTTCACTAAGGATATTATATTTAATAGCATAATATGAAAGTTCTGCTTACTATATGAGGATAATTATTCACTGCTATGGTTAACAATTGTTCTTTGCCTTTTTGCACCATTGAGAACAATTTTTAAAGAGAATAAATTCAATTGACAGTTTATTAATTTTTTTAAAAATTTATTAGTTATGCATATATATCACCAATTTTATTTATAATCATCTTAACACTATAATCTTTGTTAATCTTATCTTATTACTATCATTACTTGGTTTTTCTTCTGAAGGTAAATTTGTGCATGAAAATTTGTACTTGGTAGAATGTGAGACCAGTGTAAATATCCACACATCATTTTGCATACATCATATATAATACATATATTTATTTTAAAAACTTGTGCTCATTGTGTGACTCTTTCCAAGTGACACTTTTTGGAAACATGCTTTCAGAAGGTCCACATCTCAGTGTAGGTATTTTTTTAATACATTATAGGAAGACAGTCCAGCACTCATAATCAAATGGATTCACCAGAGTAAACTGTAAATTTCCTTTGGGGTTGGCAATATCTTATGCATAAAAATCTGAGCAACTATATCAGCTGTGATTTAGTACAGCACATATTTCCAAAGTCATTTCATTGTTTTGTGATAAACTTGTATTCTTGACATTTTTTGTTTGCTTGAACTGATCATGGTGATGCTCTTGTTAAATGTGGAATGAGGATTGTGCTGCACAATACAGAACTTTTTCCCTCTGTAAACACATATAGTTTCTACACCAGTTCATGCATGGTTTCCTTAGTTTGAGCACGTGGGTTTCCAAGCATGTAAACGACTGTCCTTGCTCTAATAAGACACTGACATTAATATACTGGAGGAGCAAGAAGCTTAAATGTTGAAATGAGCCTTGGGGCTGGAAGTTCTCATCTTATTCCTTTATTTGCTGATGTTTAGTGCAAGTTACGAAGTGTATACGAATCTAGGGCCTCACATGCATTGAAATATTTATATACTTTGAGTAAGAGCTTAGTGTTAAATCAGAAGTTAGAGATGATCATTATTTATTGGTGGAAAATGTATCTCCTACATAAGAAAACTTATGTATCTTATGTTTTGCTTGAAAGCTCAAAGAACTACATTTTCTCTGTAGATCCCAGCTCACTTTTGTGCCTGCTCTAACATTTCTGTTCTGTTCAGTCCTCTATTTTTCACTTCTCACATTGTTGCAAGCCTGCTACAGGAAAACTCATCTTCATATTCCAATGAGCTCTGCTAAAAAGTGAAAATAATAGAAATAAAAATATCACAAGGCCTTTCTATAGAATTTGAAGTGAACTACTAATCCCGTGGATCATATTTTTTGCCAGCTTCCTCTGAACTGAGTAAAGCAGAACCCAAGGCTGCCTAATTCTCGTCTTCTGAAAGGGACCAGTTGTGTTCTTCATGACATGAGAAAATGTTTCAGTATTTTCTATGTAGTGACTTCCAATAGCAAATTGCTTCAGCTCAGAAAATTCATACATTCTACCTTGCTGGTCTGTGGCATCAGCCACGGCTCCTACCTATTCTAGGAAACCAAGAAACTCTTTCCTCCTGATGAAAAATTGGCCCATCCCCTCTTAGTCTCCTTTTTAATGAACTAAGCATTCCTAAATTTCTTTCAGTTTCTCCCTGAAAACCAATTTCTCTAACCCTTGAATTACCTGTACATTTTTTCTGTATGACAATGTCCTTGCTAAAAAAGTTCACCTTTCAAGCATTTACCTGAATTTTACTATGATTGATAATAATTGTGAGTGTTTTAAACTCAGTGGTTTTGAGTGTTTCATGCTCTGGGTGCTCAACTTGAGAGGCTGGAAGAGCCTGGAGCTTATGGAAATATGTGCTTCTCCTTCAGAAAGGTCAAAAACTTATTTACATACAGCATCACTGTAATGCTGTTATGTCTGTTAGTGACAACAGCAATCAAAAAGTTGCATAAACAATGAAAGACTGAGCAAGACGCCAAAATTTTGCCTGTATATATGAGGCAAGTAATAGTTCTTATCAACAGATCCCATGACACTTTTCTTTTGCACTGACACAAGACTTAATTTTTTTAAGCCTGCATTCAAATGACCTGAACACAGTAATCATGGATGCGTGTAATTTTTTCCCCTCCTCCTGCTTGATCCCAGATTTAAATCATAATGCTGAAATCATGACGTCACTTTCAATCATTTCCACATGGCTTCACTTGTTGGATCAAAAAGAAGGTGAAACTCTCTTGTGTCAGCAGGAAGCCGATTTTGGGGATGGGAAGATAATTCAGTGAAATTTCTAATAATGGCAAGAGGACTTCAAAGTAACATGCAGGTGAAGTACTTCTCTTTTTTAGTAGATATTTGTTCTGCCTCAATTTTTTCAGGTTGGTAGGTACAGGTTCCATTTTAAAGAGAACATGCAAGAGATTGTGCTGGCAAGGAGATCTCAAGTCATCAGATGCTCTGGTCCCCTTAGAAAGCCTTTCCTGCGTTAAAATTCACAGGTGAATTCTAAAAAAATAAACCTTGGAAACAGACAAGGTAAGATAAGAGCAGATTGTGTTGCCCAGCCTCATACTTCCATTTTCTCTGGTACATTAGTTTTCTAAAGGTAGCATTTTGGCTCTGGACGAATGAAAGGGCAAAGGTTACAGAATGTGAGGCCATGGCTGCTGGAAAAGAGAATAACTGTGACAATGGTGGGGAAGCACAGGCCACCAGCCCTAAGCACGGAGAGATGTGGGAAATTGGCAAGGAGGAAGAGGATGTCATTTGCTGAGAAACTAGGAAAAGAGTTCTGTCTTCAAGCATTTCTGTTTATGGTATAACAATTCCAAATATCGCAGGAGATATTTGATACTAAGATGAGGAAATATGTGGCAAGGCTTTTAGTTTTAAGTCTTTGTCTTTGCATGGGCTGCTTTTGTTTGAGAAGCAACAATGGAAAAGAGAGGATGTGAAAAAAAAGGCTTCTGCTGCAGCATTTCCCAAACTGTTTTTCCCGTGCCCCTCTCCCAAGTGAACTCTACCTTTCATGACCCCTCTCTCCCCCTCTCCTCCCAAACCCACCCATACAACATTCAGAATTGCAGCCTCTCATCTTTCCTTGTAGCCCTGACAGTACCTCTTGTGCCTCCCCCCATCTCCCCCACCCGCTTCTTTCCCAAAGGCTAAGTCCTAGTTTGGGAACTGCTGTTTCCATTGGATTTCAGTTCCTGGCAACTATCTGTAAAGTACTTTGACCAAAAGGGCACCGTTCCCCAGAGGCTGCAATTCTAATTCTGCTGCATGGCACTGGTGTGAGTGCACAGCAAAGCTCCCAGCCGTGTGCCCGCACAGTCCTGCTGGGCTTGTCCCTGAATGTGTAAAATAAGAAAGGCTCTGCCATTTGTTTTAGACTGTAGCACCTCTCATTTCTGGCTCTGAGATCAGCTTTACTGCTTCGTTCACAAAATGTCTCTGTGTTCATGTCTATACTGCCACAGCTCCAAAAATGTTCTCAGTCTTTGGCCAATAGCCTCATTAATTTGGATAGTTTTCCTTCAGATTTCATTAGTGATAAGTTTTAAGAAGAAATCAAGCATTACTTATAGAGAAAAAACATAGGTTTCACTGCACTTGCAGGAAATGTGCAGGCATAAATTCTAGGACTTGTGTATGCCAGAATCTTTCCCAAAGCTAGTTCCTGTCCCTACTTTTCATTTTCATTGCATTTCAGGCTCACCAGAGCCACTCACTCTCTTCTCTGACAAGCTAACTTCTCTTGGAAGCTCTTTGCTGATCTCACAGAAAGTGGAGACAGCAGCAGTGTTTGGTACTTTTGAAAAATATCCTGTTTATTTATCCATCTAAATGCAGATTTTAAAGACTCATTACACTCATTTGACTTTCAAACATCTTGACCCCATAACACCAGGTAATTAAAACAAATAGAAAACATCATGTGACATTCTGCTCTTTTGTTCAAAGATTTCTGAGTTGCTCAATTATCTCCTCTCTAAACCAATACATCCTTCTCTTAGAGAAAGGAGAATGTTTATTATTTCAAGGCTCAACCAGATGCATCTCCAGGAAGGAAAAAAAAAGCAGCAAGATGCTTTGGGGAGGGTATGAAAGTGAGAAAAAAAAAAAGTGGAGATTCATGATCTCAGTGTTAACAAGGCCTGCGCTCCTACTGGAGCAGGAACTTACCCTGCTGTGGACTCTAAGGTGATAGCCTAAGACAGCCACCAGAGATAAGTCTACCATGAACAAACAATGCTACAGTTCCAACCCCATGCACATGAGAGCTTTCCTGCCCACCTTCCCAGCAGCCTGACGTGCTGTGAGAGGCAGCTTGCTCCCTGCACGGCCCAGCTGCCCACCATGCCTGGCAGAGGATGCAGAGCAGCCCCATAGGGAGCTCAGTGCAGACATCCATCACCAATCCTGTCAGACCAGCACTTGAACTTGTGTGAGATGTAGGTGATTTCTAAATTTGTTTCCGAAGCTGCTTGCAACAAGAAAATAAAAAAAGACACTGACAGAACCACAGGGAAATGCAATCTGATGTAAAACCACAGCGGTTTTCTACTTTTTTAAAAGGCTTTGTAATGTGTTTGAATTGGCCACCTTGCTATCTTTGGCAGCAATTGCGAATCCCTCAGCGTCCTTAGCTGGTGTCCTTGATACTCTAAATTAGCTAATATTTTTAGAAGATTTTAACTTTTATTCTTGATTATGCAATGGATATATCACCGGATATTTTTCATGTCAGCATGATTAAAATGCTTAATCCCCTCAGAGAAATTTGCAATGATTTAAACCACTGTTAGAATTCATGTTTGAGATTTAGGAGAGCAAAGAGCCAAGTAGATTTAAGAGGCAGCAATTCCTCCAAAAGGTTTTTACTCTTCAAATATTCTGGAACAAACTCTTTGTAGAGCAAAACTCAGTGCAAGTGCTATGCGGATAGTGGGGATGGCTTTCACATTCTTAGAACTGTGGCAGCCCAAGAGCAGGGTTCCAAGTAAGATGAGAGTTTCTGAGGAGCTGAAAGGGTGCTGGGAGATAACGTCTTCTTCTCCCATCCCAGCACTAGGCAATCACTGCCAATAGTGCTTGCCCATATTCCTGGGTTTCACCTAAAAATGCAGGAAAATAGGAGGCGTGGCACCACTTAGGAAAGCAGTGGTATGCACCCCAGTGGTGTCGGGGATTTTATGTGTTCAGAGGAGTCAAAGTGATGCAGTACTCATGGTGTGGACAACACCTGAGGCACACATGAGGATGGGGAGCATTCTCAGCAGTGACAGATGCTTTGGAAAAATCATGAAAGAATCATAGAACAGCTTGGGTTGGAAGGAGCTCTAAGGATCGCTCAGTTCCCATCCCTTCCTGTTGGCAGGGTTGCCACTAAAACGGTCAGAATCAAACTCCAATAAAACAGTCTTCAAAGAAAAAAAACCTTTCATGAATGAAGAAAAAAAAAAACCCTTTTCTGTAAAATCATCCTTTTGTAGAAATAAAGAACTTCAGAAAATGTAGTCTTTGTGTAAAAAAGATGAAATAATCTTATCTATATTTTACATTCATAAAGGCATTTTCTCGGTCTTCATTGCTGCAACTTTCTCCACAGTTTTCAGTATATTCCTGACTTTATACAAACCAATATATTATGGAACTTAGATATATTCTTGTCTTCATATAACAACTCTTGAACTGTATTAATCAAACATATTTAATTTGTGAGGTTTAAATTTTGTCCCCTGTTTCTCAAAGGTATCCCTGATATCACTTCTTTTCAACCCGTACTATATTATACAATAGGCATAAGCAAATTTCCAGGGAATCCGTGTGGTTTAAACAGAGGTCTTTGTGACTGTTAGTATTCAAAATATAAAAAGATGTTCTGTTCCTGTTGGTTTGTTAGTTTTTTATTCAATCCTTCTGAGAGAAAGATTAAATATTAGAGTCACAAAGGGCTTCAGAATATGGGAATCAGATTTCTCTTCTGAACTTTAGAGATAGTTGTTTTCAAACCAGAAATGCCTGTGAATACTGCCTGCGTCCTTAAAATGAATTGCTAAGATACAGGTACAGGTGCTAAGCGTTGTTGTGACAAAGCACAAGTTCAGAAAATGAGATCAGACAAAGCTTCCAGAGACACTGAAAAATTAGGAGCTGTGTATTGCAACTCAGTGTTTCCTGGTTAGAAATCTCCCTCTGTTAAAACCACTCATTAACTATTCTGCTGAATGCCATGAAGGAGATCAAGCCAGAGTGGAGGGACAGAATGATTTCAGACTGAGTTTTCAATTAAAATCCACAGTCTGCTCTGTTTCTGATAATCTCTAAATTCTTTTGAAGAAATGATCATTATAACTGTGTTTAATCTGTTTTCAAAACAGACTGTGAAATAGCTATTGTGTATGCACCTTCTGTTTTTATAACTTCTGCGCTTTGATATTGTAATTGATGCAAGTGGGCGCAATTAAATCTTTATTTGGAAACTTGCACCAAAGCAAGTCATTCAGTAAAAAGCCACCAATGTGCTTTGACTCTAGATTCTCACACATATTTGCACTTACAATCACAGCTTTTGTTCTGTTAAACTAACAAGGGCTGTTTAGCATAAGAAAGAGTTAACAACACAAGCTGCCTTCGGTTGTGCTAATTTCGGGAATAAAACTCGAATGGGAAAAAATCTGCTGGAAACTATGCTGTCGCCATTAAAAATCACCGATTTTTATTTTAATAAGTGACTAACTACAAGTGGAAAAGTTTATTGCTAAAATGAACAATGATTCCTCAACAATTGCTGTAACTCAGCAATGAAATCTCTAGACTTTCATAAACTAAAGGAATCACAGGAGAATGTATTAGATCTTTAGCTAAATTGTTTCTAAAAACCTCTCACTCTAACTTCTGGAGTTTTTACTTTAAAGCATGAAACAATCAGGGATCAAGACTGACTATTAGCTTTAATGTGTGGTTTGCTGGCACATCTTTGTTATAATGTGCTTTGACAGCTATTAATCAGTTATCATACTACAAAGTATGTTTCTGGTACTGCTCTCATAGAATCTAGCTGTGGATTTGTTTGTGTGAAACGGTATTTTGCAGAAAGATCTGTTTGATTCATCTCAGTGGAGTGGTCACTCTGGTCCAACCAAAGGAATAGCACAAAGCTTAGTTGAGGTATTCACCTGCTTTGGGAATGACAAGTCAGACACACTTTGTTGGCTCAGAGACTATTAGAAGGGAAAACTTTAAAGGCAGTAAAAGATAGACACGTGTGTGTGTGTGTGTGTGTGTGTGTGTGTGTGTGTGTGTGTGTGTGTACAAACATTCTGATACGAACAACATAATCCTTTTATCTTCTCAAAAAGGTTGTGTAGACCACTGTTGCTACATATAAGGCAAACTCACGTAATGAGTGTAGGCAGGTTTAAAAACCTTTGTATTACTGTATCTGGAAGATACTAGGTTGTCCTTCATGTGCTGCAAAATCTTTAGAGGGCACTCACTGACAGAGTACATCTCCAGCCTAAGCCAAGGCTATTTGTGGTGTTGCTGGTCAGGCTATTCCTGACAAAAAAGAAAGCCCCTAATGACTCTCAGAGAAATATGGCAGAGACATTAACCTCAGGCTATCACTATCAGAAAAGAACTGAAAACTTCTTTATTGTTGATGAGATTGTTTGACACCTGGGCAAGTGTCCAGTAACAGTACCTGTCTTGCTGATTGCCTCTTGAGGTAATTCAGCATCTCAGTGACAGGTCTCATCTTCAGTAGGAGAGCTGCTCATCACTGGAGCACTTTTTCCCTCACTTTCTTATTGCCATCCTTCAGCAGTTGGTAGCTGTTAAGCTGCCCCAGCCCAATTTGCCTGAAGTGTGTGTAAGTTCCAAAATTTAAGATCAACTTAAGCCCATTTAAGAAGAGGCTGTCTCTGAAAGTATTTTCCTCCTTCTCACCCTTGGCTGTATATTACCGTGCCATTTCTTGCATCAGCACCTGCTTTCCTTAGTTTTCCAGCTATTTACATAGCTGATGAGACAGACCTCATTTTTTTGTTTAAAGGTTAAAAGAAGAAGAATCTAAGATCTGCTAATATTTATACAAAGCAATTGGCAGAAACAAGAACCTAATGGAGCAAAGGAAAAGAGTGGATTGCCATTCCTATTGGCAGTGTGGTTTATGCTGAATGTGAACCTGCACTCTGAGGCTGCATCTGCAGTTGGGGTGCATCCACTATCTGCTTCCGTGGAGCCACATATTGGACTGCAGACCACTGCCTTTACCTCAAATCTTTTGTGAATTCTGTTTTTTCATTGTACAAGTAACATTCTGACAACATTCAGCCTGAAAAAGTATTAGAAAAGCTTTGGATTTAATAAAGTGTGGAATGAAAACAAATTTCAAAACTGGTTGCAAAATGGCATTTCTGTCCTCTTTTACAACTGTGTACAGCCTTGGAAGGAGAATGAGCCAACCATAAAAAGTATCCTAAATTCCCCAGGACTGAGAAGAGGAATGGCTCTGCCTTTTATACCGGTCTGACTTACCAGGTTCCATCTCTACCACTGATCAGTACCAGAATAAAGGCAGAGGAAAAATATTTTTCCCTCCCTTTAACCAAACGTGGAATTTAAATAAAAACAAAATAAAACAGTCAGGCAAATATTACAACTTCCTGCTCCAATCCCTTAAAAATTCTCCTTCACTGACACAAGGTTGGAAAGGATTCAGTGCCCTAAGTTACCACTGAGAGTAAATAATAATTATACTTGCCATAAGAAGAAGTTTTGTGTCAGCTTAAGGACAGCAGATGGGACTATCTGTTGGGAATTTCCCCTTGCTACTGCAGTAGGTTTTACTTTAAGAGAGAGAGCTGAAGAGAAAAGAAGTGGTTGAAAGACTACTCAAAATCATGGTGGCATCAGGAGCAACAGAATCTTTTTCCAGCCATTTTGCGCATTTCTATCCTGCCCCTTTCAGCTCTTCTGTGTCCTTTCCTTTTACTGGTAACAGTCTGGGAATTGCCAAGGGACTGCTTAAGTAGAGGCAGAGAGAATGGCTGCTATGTTAAAGGGCAGTATGGGAGAACCATGGGTACAGAGAGAGAATGGAGGATGCCGTAAGGACAGGAAACAAGATTTTCCCGCACTACAAGAGTTGAAGAGTAAGTGTAGAAAGGGAAGGCTACCAGAAAGGCCCTCAGAAATGCTACAGCCAGCAGACAGTGCCATATAATGCTTTTTTTTCAAACTCCATTTTTTAATCAAAACCTCCCCTGAATTGATCAGACTCTGCTAGGACCCCCTTCCTACAATTATTCCCAGAGAACCTTTCCTTGCCTTGAAAAGAGCCTCCAATTCCCTATAAACCCTTCACCATCAAGAGTTGCCCAGCTGTCTTGAGTATCATCAATCTCTTTTGCTTTCTTGAATTGGACTAATATTCTCTTGTTCTTTAAAGCAACATTTTTTTAAAATTATTTTTAATATTTTCTCATTTCCACATCCTGCATCATTCTGCACCTCTATAACACTGAATTTTGCCCACTCTTTTTTCAACCTTGGGACAACACAGTTTTAGACAGTGAACACAGTTAAAGACAGCAGATCAGTATGATGCTCAGTAAACCCCTCAGATGGCATCACTCATACCTGCCTAAAATTAGACTTCCTTGGAAAGAAATTACATCCCTCTTCCCTTTATCATTGAAGCCCCACATCAGCATCAATACTCACACCTGTTGTTGGGACTTTTTACAGATCTAGAGGGATTGCTTTAACCTGTAATGTAATCATGGTGTCTTCCAGCAACTCTGTACCCTCTGTTAACAGTTCCCTCTTGGCCTTTTTCAGTATCACATTTCAGTTTCACTCTGTCTTTGCTTTTTCAGTTTTTTCTGCATTGAAGTTTTTCGACTGACACAAGTCATGAACCAAAGTCAGTGTATCCTAGGCTTTTATCACACAGAAAGGAAATAACAAGTGGCTTAGGTTGGTGGGATAAACACATTAACATTTTTTTTTCCTCCTTAAGTAACCAGCTGCATTTGAATTGTTACCTAAACGCCGTGGTTCTATATGTACTGTGTAACAATGTTCATATTTTCAAACTATAATATCCTTAATTAAGGCTCAACAATAAGAACTGTGATATAAAACACTATAAATAATCTTATGAATGCATATGATTCATCTTACATACTTAGTTCTACGTGTTGATCTTATCTATATTTGCATACATACTCTTTTTTAGGGCTGAATATTGGCATTTAATATCCTCTTATGTGTAGGAGAAGGCACCAGTAGCATCCCTGACAACACCAGGAAAACTCAGCTCCAGTAACTGCACGATCCCACATGATAAATACCACTTTAACATTCTTTTGGTCATGGCTATATTATAATTTTTGTACATGCTTACCTAGGGTGCTCTAAATACTTGAATAGTTAAAGGTAAGAGAACCTTCAACAAGGCTGTCACCTATCACAGCTGTTAGATTGCCTATCCACTTGTAGCTGCTTAGATGCCAATTTCCTTGAGGTTAATTGTTATTAGTAGGTGCAATGCTAACAATAATTATATACAAGCAACCTAAGCACACCTGCCTGTTTTCTCTTCAGTGATGGCAGAAGGATGAAATGGGCCTCATGCTGTTAAAAATGACTATACAAAGGTATAAGTTGTCTTACAACTTGTCTTGTCTTTTTGCTCTTACATATTATCAATGTTATGTTTGAGATGAGAACAGAAAGAGATTAAATGAAACATTTTCACAAAGTGCTATGGAATTTGCTTGATGCTTTGTTGTTATGAAAACAAAAGGGCTAGAAGGTCTGTTGCTTCCTTGACTTGCTAGGGAAAAATGAATCTGTATGTTAAACTATGTATTCCCACGCTCCATTCAGAACACTATCATGAACGTAGTTGTTTTTTTAGGCAAACAGTACTTTAGTTATGTGCAATATTAGAAGCCTACTCATATGGGAAAACAGTAATACTGATTCTTCATTACAAAAGTTTTACTGAGTATGGTGAGTTTAACCCTGAAGTCATCCAAGTTCTTCATTCTTTGTCATTGCAGTTTTATCAAGTTTAAAGTCTTAGGAGAATAAGGGCAAAGAGCAAGAGGGAAGGACCTGAAGATGACCATTGGTCATTTGTTAATAAGTAACACAGAAAGCTATGAGATGTTCAGGCTTCTAAATCATCGGCTTTTTTTCAATTTTTATTAAGTATTGGATGATTTACCTCAGTAATGAAATTGAAACCTGTCCAAAAATATGAAGTCAGCGCAAGTTCTGAGAGCACATTGCTTGCTGGGTTCTCACACTTTAAAGCCTTGTGGCCTCTGTTCATACTCTCCCCTTAGCGCTTTCACTAGCTCTGAGCATGGGATCACCTACCTTGTACTGACTGGCTTATGTCTGTTGATTTTCCTGCTTTATTTGCCTCTATTTTCCAAGTGTCTGGTGTGCTGAGCCCTTCCCAGACTCACTGATCACTTGTTTACTGTGCTGGAGTTGTAACTCTTGGCCAATTGGCAGCAGAGAAGAGAACAACAACAATTTCTCAGTGCATTAAATTGTCATATTAGGCTCTAGCTTGGAAAAATATTGCTGGTTTTGTTTTCTTTTCCCTTAGTATGACATGACAAATATGTGGGGTTTTCATTTGTTTTTAGGTTGTGTTTTTTTGGTTGCTTATTTTTCCTTCTTCTTGTTTTTATTTTGGGATATATATATATATATATATATAAATAAGACAAGCTTAACTGGCTCTCTTTATAGGCTAAGAAGTATGTGATTTTTTCATTATTGCTTGTTACTAAATTACTTCTATGTAAGTACAAATAGTGGAGTTACCTCAGAAGAAACAATATCTGAGGAAGACGAGTATTTTGAGAGGGTTTGTAAATGAAGTAGCACAAATTTTAGATTGAGAATCGTTGCAGCCATCGATCTTCTGTGGACAAGCAACAGAGACGACAACAGTGTGACAAATTGTAAAGTCCTGCAATAAACTGAATCAGTTATAAACTTTTGTCCATCTCACCTGCGCACTCTTTCTCTCTTTCAAAAATAGTACCCCTTAGGGGTAAGTAGCATTGTAGACCTGCAGTAAATTGCATTTGGACCTAACTTCCATGCCATCCTACTCTGTTACAGGAAAGTTGGAGGAGAGTGTTATTCAAGAACTGAAGTGGGCTAGACTCCTCTTTCCCATAACAACTATCCCTGGGCAATTAATTGTGAGTCTGGAACTACACTATTATGGCATTTCTAAAGCAGTTTTTTTGTACCTAGCATATGTATGGACTCATGGAGGGAATACATGTATATACACACATTTCAAATTATTTTAACCCAGATATTACAGAAATTGATCTCAAATGCGTGAACTAGCAGCCATGCTTCTATTTTGGTTGGTGCAGTGAGTCTCCTGGACTGCTTCATTAGACTCTGTAAGCAAAGGAATACCAGACACTTGAATCTTCCTTGGTCTTTGGTAATGGCTTTCAGCATGGGGAATGCATGGAGGTGCTTGGGGAATGCGTTTTAAAGGCCATGTGTCTGTGGAATTTAGGTGGCTCCAGGTTAGGAAACAGCTGAATAGCCTTTTGTACAGAATGAACTTTTGAATTTAGCACCCAAATTTTGCACGAACCCATGTCTGGCTTTAGAACGCAAGTATACAGAGAGAAGTAAACTTAACTACTAACTCTAGTAGCAGCTGTTGTATACTCAATAATTCTGATCAGACCATTTTTACCTCAGTTCCTGAATATGAATTTATGAGCCAACCTTTAAAAATCTTGGCAGAAGTTCTTCAAAGGAATTCATTTCTCTTACACTACCCTGTGATGAGACCCAAAACTTCCAATGGCTAAATTCTTATAAGAAAGCATGAACATCTGTACCACACTAAATCATGGGCATACTAGGCTTGGCACTTTCCACCAGTGGAAAGCAGTAGGTACTTGGGAGAACAGGACAAGCACAGAATGATACTTGGCCAGAATCCTCTCCAAGCAATTCAGAGATTCCATGTACCAGAATTTCTGTATTCATACTCAATTGCTATGAGTACACTTCTTTTTTGTTTTTCATGAACTTGCTCAGTCACTTGAACACTGAAACACTTTCCTCCACTGCACCCTGCAGCAAGAAATTCCAAGGTTTAACTGTGCTCTGTGTGAAAGATATGTATCTTTATGTGATTCCCTGAATCTGCCATTTGCCTGGACCCTTTAATTCCCAATTAACATGGTTTTTTGTCAGTCTATATTTTTATTATATCTCACCAATATATTATCCAATTATCTCACCGATATATTATCAACGTGAGCTTCTGTGTATCTAGAATTTGCCCGTGCATTTACAGACCTCTCCTGTTCCTATATAAACACTTCAGAAATTGAGTCCCAGGTGGGCTTATGCTGATTGAAGGAAATCAAAAAGCAGATCTTATGCATACTGGCAGCAGAGGTAGACTGCGGGTACTACAAGAACCATGAAAAGATTCCCTTTAACTTTACTTCTGAGAGCTGGAATTGTCAGTTAAGAGTTACCTTAGGTTCTGAGCAGGAATGCACATGTGGACGCGTGACTATGTCTGCACAGACACAAAACCAAGCTGCCAAAGCCATTTGTGTTGGGGGGAAAGGTGATGGGATTAAGCCATACAGTGCAAGAGTGAAGCACGTTTCCCAGTGTCTGCTGGCTCCCCAAGGAAACTCTTTGGGGCCAGCGAGTAAGGGACACGTTAACTGTGGGAACAAAACAGAAGTGACATTGCTTGATGTCACAATTACCTAGAATTAGTCTTGCACCTTGGGATGGTCTGGAGTTAATGGCTGGAGCATATTATTCAGTTTGTTACAAGTCTAATCTGTGAGGAGTCAGCCTGACCCCAGAAGGAGTTCACAGGTCCAAGAATCACCTTGAGAATGTGTTTCTATGGTGCGCTATTTTAACAGTACTCCAGGTACAGCCCTTCCAGTGAAGATTTCTTTTCAGCTTTTAGATTCTAAACTCATTGCAGATGGCAGTCTGGAGAGAGAAGTAGCAGAAAAGTCTGTTTTAAGCTGTCGCAGCAAACTAAATCTGGCTGCAGTCACAGAGTAGTGGTTAAATGATCCCGCAATATCAGCGGTAGCTTTTATGTGCGAACATGATCGTGCCCAATGTTTGAGGACTATTGCTAACTTTGGTTTTGGAGATGAAAGTTTGTATTTAGAGTTGCTGAAGAGCCTTTGAAGATAATTGTGTGCACGCATGTGTCTCTGTGTACAAAACACACAATTAGGGCTCCTTTTAACCATGTCAATTTTACACTGCTGTGACTTGACAGACATCAGCAGAGGCGTGCCTGATTTACTCAATCATAAAAAAAGAGAAAAAACAGAACAGGGCATGTACAACATGCGTGTGGAATATCTCACTGATGTGTATTTCTACACAGATGTGATACACAAAATTGTGTAGGTATGCACACAACACAACTGTACCACGTGTAACTGTCTTTCATGTTGGTTAGAAGCAGAGTTCAGCCCTGTTTGGTTTGCTTCCCATCTCACCAAGATCAGACAGAAGCCTGGAGCTGGACAGCACAACAGGCAGTGATTCAGTACATGGGATGATGCAGCACAATTTGTTTTGGCTTTTTGATATTCCGCATGTAACAGCCATGCATTTTTAATGCAGAGTTACTAATACAGTAGTGGTAAGAAGTACAGTTAAAGAGAATGCAAACTGGTTTAATAATGTCTCCATAGCTTTCCAAATATGTGATGCTATTCAGCCTTTTTACAGAATGCAATCTGCTAGAATAAAAAAATAAATGAAATTAAACCAAACCCTTGTCCTGAAGACATCACTGGCATAGTTAAGAACCCTATAATACCCCAGGGACAGCAGTTGCATCCCTACCTCACCATATACTACTGTTAAAAATATTGTTTGGTTGCTCATTTATTTGGAATTAGCTGATTAGGGAGTGGTGTTTGAGTGAATATCCACATCTGTGAAAGCAGTTTCAGTTTAATAGGCTGAATCAGACACCACATAATGACTTTTGGGCAGAATTTGAGCAAATGCAATCATGTCTATAGTTCCTTCTTTTCCTTCTTTCTCCTTTTCCTTCTCTCTTCTGCAGCTCAGCTCTGATAACTGCTCATTGGGCACAAACCGTGGCTCTTTAATCTCGCTTTTTATTAAGCGATCAGCAGCAGTTCAGGAATAGCCTTGTGTAACATATTAAGGACTAAGTAAGCCAAATCAACGTTTCAGGGCTCTCATATGGCTTTCATATAGCTGGATGGAGCGCTCTTTTCACGATTGCAAACCTTCAAGTTGGATGTTAACACTTTTGAAGTAACTTCCAATGCCAAAACGACGTTCTTCCCTTTCAGTTCAAAGAAAACACAACATCTGTCATAATGTGAAATGTAGATTTAATGCAAGTGTCAAGTCAGGCACTTGGTAATGAGGTAAAAACCCTCGAGATTTTGAGTCTCTCTTCCGCGCTATCCTGTTACAGGGAGGGGAAAGGAAAGAGCAGTTTCTTTGGCACTTAGCAGCTTTTCTGCGTCGCTTATCTATCCTTCCTGGACATCTNCGCAACCCCCCTCCCTCGCCCCCCGGTTTTCCTTCATCCTTTCCATCAGGAAGGTTGGAGGGATCGCGGCGCGGTACGGAGTGGGGATTTGGGGATGCAGATGTGACACTGCAGTGCGAACGCCGCCCGCGGCAGCAGTTTATCAGGATCTCGGACCGCGTCTTTTATCTCTTTTAGCTCGGAGGAGATTGCCCTCAATAGACCCGCCGTAAAAAGAAAACGGGGAAAAAAAAAAAAAATCCAAAACAAAAAAAAAGAGAAAGAGACAGGGTTGCCCTTGTGCATCCCACTGCGNCACCAAGATCAGACAGAAGCCTGGAGCTGGACAGCACAACAGGCAGTGATTCAGTACATGGGATGATGCAGCACAATTTGTTTTGGCTTTTTGATATTCCGCATGTAACAGCCATGCATTTTTAATGCAGAGTTACTAATACAGTAGGGGTAAGAAGTACAGTTAAAGAGAATGCAAACTGGTTTAATAATGTCTCCATAGCTTTCCAAATATGTGATGCTATTCAGCCTTTTTACAGAATGCAATCTGCTAGAATAAAAAAATAAATGAAATTAAACCAAACCCTTGTCCTGAAGACATCACTGGCATAGTTAAGAACCCTATAATAC
The DNA here is from genome assembly GCA_013399175.1 of Odontophorus gujanensis. NCBI lineage: Eukaryota > Metazoa > Chordata > Aves > Galliformes > Odontophoridae > Odontophorus > Odontophorus gujanensis. The sequence goes on along the minus strand of VXAB01006131.1, from coordinate 356,282 downwards.
CCCAGGGACAGCAGTTGCATCCCTACCTCACCATATACTACTGTTAAAAATATTGTTTGGTTGCTCATTTATTTGGAATTAGCTGATTAGGGAGTGGTGTTTGAGTGAATATCCACATCTGTGAAAGCAGTTTCAGTTTAATAGGCTGAATCAGACACCACATAATGACTTTTGGGCAGAATTTGAGCAAATGCAATCATGTCTATAGTTCCTTCTTTTCCTTCTTTCTCCTTTTCCTTCTCTCTTCTGCAGCTCAGCTCTGATAACTGCTCATTGGGCACAAACCATGGCTCTTTAATCTCGCTTTTTATTAAGCGATCAGCAGCAGTTCAGGAATAGCCTTGTGTAACATATTAAGGACTAAGTAAGCCAAATCAACGTTTCAGGGCTCTCATATGGCTTTCATATAGCTGGATGGAGCGCTCTTTTCACGATTGCAAACCTTCAAGTTGGATGTTAACACTTTTGAAGTAACTTCCAATGCCAAAACGACGTTCTTCCCTTTCAGTTCAAAGAAAACACAACATCTGTCATAATGTGAAATGTAGATTTAATGCAAGTGTCAAGTCAGGCACTTGGTAATGAGGTAAAAACCCTCGAGATTTTGAGTCTCTCTTCCGCGCTATCCTGTTACAGGGAGGGGAAAGGAAAGAGCAGTTTCTTTGGCACTTAGCAGCTTTTCTGCGTCGCTTATCTATCCTTCCTGGACATCTTCTGCGAATTAGTGTATTTTTCCTGGCGCTGTCCTCCTGAGGGGAGGAAGGTGCAATAATACTTGCTTTGTAACCGAGGGAAACTGAGGTACGGCCCAGACTCCGAGGAGCCCCCAGCCCCAGTTCGGGAGGGGGGTTGGGGGGCAACGATCGCAGGATGCTCCGCGGGGGCGACTCCGGGGAGGGCTCCGGGAGCAGCGGAGCGGAGCAGGGCGCGACGCGGCGGCCGGAGCTGTCACAGCAGCAGCCCCGAGTGTGCCGCTGGGCGCGCCTGGAAGCGCCTTTATTTGCAATGGGGGAAGCGTGGGTTTGCGGTAAGGATCTGCAGGTCTCCGTGTAGGNGAAAAAAAAAAAAATCCAAAACAATAAAAGAGAGAGAGAGACAGTGTTGCCCTTGTGCATCCCACTGCGAGGAGGTCCCGGCGGTCCCTTGGGAATACCGGGAGTCGCGAGCAGGAACACGAGCGGCCACCGGGCTAATCCGCTCCTCCACCTTCCCGCTAGTACCTCCCCCTTCTGCTCCTTTCTTCAATAGCAGCCCTTTCTCCAAATCTCAGGTTACTTCGCTAAAGAGTTCTTAGCCCTATAGTTTCAGCCCTTGTCTCTGCCTCCAGCTCCTTAAGAGCCACCCAGCCCCAGCGATCGGATTGGGCAGCCCGCCTTGACACACCACTGTGCTGAGTGCTTGAGGACGTGTTTCAACAGATGGTTGGGGTTAGTGTGTGTCATCACACTCGAGTGGGGATTAGGGCAGAGAGGCAGCCTGGCTGGAGCTGTGTGGTCTTCCCCAAGTGGAAGCTGCGAGCAAAAGAAGAACTACCTAGCTCTGGGGGAGAAGAGGGAGCAGCTCAGAGGGGAAAATAAAACCCCTACACTTTATTCAGGTAAAGTAAAACGCACCTCCTGCTTTTTTTTTTTTTTTTTTTTTTTTCTTTTTTTTTTTTTTTCCTTCCTTTCTCTTTTCCTTTCTCCTTCCCTCGGAGGATTGCTAGCATGGCACACTTGTCAAAGCCAGTTGTGCTGCCTTCTCAGTGCTGCTGTTGTGCGGCTGACAGATAGCAGCGAGCGCAGCTCGATGCTCGCTGCCCGCAAAGCTCACGCCCGGGTCCCGCTGAGGAAGGTGCACGTTGGGAAAGCTCTCCTGGAGCTCTGCCCTTCCCGCACACACGTGCGGACCCCTAGTGCTGCGTGGTCGGGCGGTGGGGGGGAGGGGGTGGATCGCAACCGAGGGTTTGCTCGGTTTGGAGATGTTGGAGCAGGGTAGCAGCCCGACTGCGGCTCAGCTGCGAGGCGGAGAGTGTTTGGAAAGTGCGTTTGAGATGTCTGTAAAGTTTTAGGACTCCTTTATAGAGAGCTGGTGGGGGCTTCTGCTGATCGGTTTGGTTTGCACATGGGCTTGAAGTCGGGAGAAAATCAGGAAAGGAAGGAGAAGGCAGTGCAGAGGGTAACACTGCAGCAGGGCAGATGGATGTAATTCATTTACAGATCTGTCTGTGAAAGTTTTACAAGTCATTGCAAACTAAGTAGCATCCCTAGAATGGATCATTAAAGTCTCACTGTATGGATTCTGAACAGGTGATCAGAAGTTTTAATTAAATGTAAGGAAAAAAAATTATGATTGAGAAGGGAGAGGGGGAGAAATACAATGAGAATTTAGTTATGGAAGTGCTCTGCTGTCATTTTAATTGAAATTAACTTCTAGGTTCATTGATGTCTGCACAGGAGAAGCCCAGCAACTGAGCCAAGAAGTCAGAAAATGCTATCCCTGGACTATGTCAACTTAATCAGAGTGTTCAGATGCTCTCATTGTTTTACTCTGAATTACTAGTAGATGGGTTATTTGCCTTTTGATATAAATCATTCACTGTGTCTGTGTCTTCCTGTGCGGAGCAATGAACTGATTTTTTTCTTTGCACTGTAACAGATCTTCACACTGACTCGCACATACCTGTGTGCCTATGAGTTACTGGCCTCCTACTTGTGAAGGAAATCTCACACTCTCCTCATTGCTTACAGGTGAGATTTTCTATAAATAATACTGTATATAATGTGTGCTGAAATGAGATCTGTGTAGTAGGCTGAGCAAGGGGATTTATAGCTGGTGCTTTGGGATTTTGGCATTCAGCTGTGTAGTGATGCCCATAAAACAGTGTTTCAAGTTGCACATGGAGTTTTGTCTCAAACCAACTTTTTCTGTTTGGCCCCTTTACAGATTGGTCTTAGACTGTATATTCAGATACACTCTTCAGCAGGAGAGTGGCCACAGAAGGCACCCACACCAGTTCCAAACAATAAGTTAAATCCTTAATGAGGCTGCATGACTAGATCAATGCTTACGTGAGAGAGAAAAAAAAAAAAAAAAAAAAAAAAAAAGGACTGTTTTGATTTTTTCTCAATGCACTCTTTATCGCTGGAAAGAGTGATGGAAACTTTACAAGCTTACAAAAAAAAAGCAAAACCACCCAACCAAGCCTCCCTCACTGAGACTCTGCGTTAAAGCTTTTTATGCCATGTGCATTGAATTTCTCCTTTTCCCTCTTCCCAGTCTGTCTGTGAGAAGCCCATAAACCAGCTGCAGCAGGCAGAGCTTCAGCCATCCAAGCAGGATAAGGTGCAGTACTGCAGTGCTGTGAGATGTTCAGTCTGTGCTGTCACAGCCCTCTCTCTGGGTACTGTCAGGTCATAGATCACATCATTTCTAAGAAAACATATTTTTTCCAGAAAGTACATCTCTAACTGCACATGCCCATCGTGTAATTGTTTCAATAGGAAAAAAAAGAAATCCAACAACTAAGTTTCTCTAGGGCTGCCAGAAAATCCTACTGAGAACTAGGAACAGCAAATCATGTTTTTCCTTCCTTTATAATGATGGGGCTGTTTAAAAGACAATGCCCACAGGGCAGTCCAGCTTCTTGTCAAAATGTAATCTACCGTTCCAGATGGTAAACATTCAAAGACATATTTATGGTGACTTCTACATACCTGCCTTTGACACTGCCTTTTTTTTTTTTCCCTGAGAGCACTTGTGCTGGGTACACACATGAAGTTCCCATTAGCATCCCAGCAGCTGTAAAAGTGTTCAGAACTCTCAGAGATGTTCCTCACAGTGAGATAAAAGTAATCTGAGGGAGAGATCTGAAACTGGTGTGACTTTAGGAGATCTGTGATATGCTCAAGGTTAAAAATTCCAGGGGAACAAGAAGATCCATAAGCTACTGTATGAAAGCTGTAAGATGTTCTTGTTGCGGCTAATTCACCTCTGTTTGATAGGGAATGCTGAACATACCAGGCATGTCTGTACTATCAACTGTGTTTGTGATGTGAAGGAATCTGCACTGCACAAAATGTGGTGGGTTTGTTTTTCCCCCAGATTTCCCCTCTGCTCCCAGATAGTAGAATCACAGCATCATAGAATGGCTGAGGTTGGGAGGAAGCTTAGAGATCATCAAGCTCCAGCTCCCTGCTGTGGGCACTGGAGACTGGATTGGTACTGATCATCTTCATAGAAATGTTTTCAAAGTGGCACCTTTTTTTTCCCCTCACTGATCCAAACAGTGAGACAGAGCCCAAGAAAACGTTTTCCAGTCTGAATGTGTTCTGCCCTGAATTGTCTTAATTATGTGTCAGTTTATTGCTTGTCAGGGGCTTCCTCTTCTTAGCACGTTATAATCAAGGTGGGTGAGCTTGCTCCATCGTATTACATAACTTCATTTTCTCCTGCTTGGTATGGCTTTTTGGCTTCTCACTGAATTGGTCTCAGTTTCAGAGGAAAAAGATATCACTGGTGTAATATAACCTTTCTAAAAAAATGGGTAGATTTCCAAACGGCATGTAAATACATCTTTAAAAAGTGAGCAAGATGAGAGGTCATTAGGGAAAAATGCACCTAGGGAGCCTGAAGTGTCCCAGAGATGGCAAGGATCATTGTGAAAATTATAGTAACTGGAACTGATAAAAACAGTTCGTTAAAAATGTGATGTAAGGGACGGTGTTTCCAAATGTGGAAGACATTAGAAAGGCCCCACTCTGTGCAAGTTAGATAGCTATGGAAAATATTATTTTGAAAGATTCGCAAATTCTGTTCTGCCGAGGTCGCTTTGTTGCAAACTATTTGCTGGTTTGCAGTTAATTATCTAGCTTTGTTTAACCTACGTGCCACATTTGGTGTTACGTGTTTGCTTGTGCAGTTTGAGCACTGTGTAACAGCAGACTCGCTGTCATCCAGGAAGGTCAGACACTGGTCTGGGTGTGATGAGAGTGCTGGCCTCCATGATTTCCTCCACTTCAGAAAGGGCTTTGGGGATTTGTGTTTGAGTGGGAAGGCAGACTGATGTGATAACAATTGAGAAAGCGCCTTTCTGAGTGCCCTGAGAGCCGCAGTGTTCAACAGAGAAGGGGGTCCCGTGACAGCTCTGCGGTGACACAGACAGAATCCAATTAGTGGCCACTCCTGCTGGTGATAAGAGATCGCTCCTAAAAATTTTCCACCATTGCCTCCCTCATTGTAATCCCATCCACAATACTGATAATGGGATCACAAGTGTGTTTTCAAACGCCTGTTTAAATTTTAACTACTATCTGAGGAGATTTTGAGGATGTGAGATTAAAGGCACTGAATGGTGCAGCTCACAGCAAGCTACGTGATGTGTGTTGTCACCCCACAGCTACTTCTCCTGTGTTATATTTTCTCAGCACCTCTTACAGGCCAACAGAGTTGGGTGTCAGGGGTGGATGTACATGGTCACTATTCCACTGAGTCACATTGTCCCTGCACTGCAGTTACCTGTGGACCTCCACAGCTACAAGTATGAAGCACAGCAGGAGATGTGAGATGACACCAGCTCTCTTTTGCTGTGCCCTCACAGTGACAGCAAGTCTGCTTGTTTCTTCCTTAAACAAGTCCTAAACCATCATTCTCTGCCTTCACAGCTGGACAGCAACCTAATATTTGCTTCCCCACCACCTTTTTTTTTTTTTTTTTGTCTTTCTCTTTTTCTTGCAACAACACTGTTTCATATCTAGACTTTCCCTACCTTCACTGTTTCCATATGATCAGTCACTCTCTGGTTGGTCTTGCCATGCAGTGCACAGTAGATGCTGTTGGATGCATGTAGGACACCCTAAAATGGAACAACACCCAGTGCCTTCACCAGTGTTACCTCAGAGTGCAGCGCAGTAACATATGAACTGCCAAACCAGACAGCTTTTATCCTACAGGGGAATCATTTAATGTGTTTTAGGTATGTCAGTATAATCCTTTTGAGAGCCTCTCTAAGATCTTTCCCTGGTAAGATGAATTCTTTTTTAATTTCTAGTGTTATAAGACCTTTATTTTCTGACAAAAGTAGTGTTTGATTCACCTTCTGGTTTGTGCAGAGCACACAGCTGTTTCAGTATCAGTTATTTCCCAGAACTGTTTTTTCTCCTTTCAGAATCTGTTTAAATGCATTGGTGAAATCTTAACTTGCTGTGAGTGCTCTATGATTGTTGGAGCTCCGAGCCTTCCTGGCCTTAACCATCACTGGTAGTTTTATTCCAGTGAAACATTCAGTAATAGATGACCTCTTTAGCCAGGAGTTCTTCATCGTTTTCCTAACATTTTGCTTTGAATTATTTTACAGCAAGAAATTGACTGAGAATTTTATCTTGTAATTGTTATTTCTCCCTACAGAGATAATAGTACAGGCGAAACTTCAAACTGTTCTTTATTTTTTCCCCACCACTTTTATCAGAGACCAGTGTGATTATACCATTGCTTCTTCTGGAAGATTGCTAGATGTGCTGTTTAGTAGAGCAGTGATAGATTTTCCACACAATAATTCATGGTGTTTCTCAATGAAAACAAAACACTGAAAGTCAATCATTTCATGTTTTGCTTAAAAAAAAAAAAAAAATCTCTCCTGATGTTGTCTGAGAGTAATTATGGCATTCCATGTTGCCATCTCTCTACGACATGACTCTACTGCATCCTAGCAAGGAGAGATGCAGTTCCACAGCAGCTGTATTTTTGTGGTGCTTCCCAGGAGGTGAAGTCTGTTTGGAAAGCCCACAGAGAAAATGGGGAAACCTTTGGCACAAGAGTTCTGGAGAATGAATGTAACAGGGAGCTGAAAAGAGGGATTGTTTTTCTGAAAAACATCCATAAAAACAGAGCAGTGGTCTGTTCCAGTATTGTAATTGCAATGCGCCAAGATGTTCATTATTCTAGCGTGTGCACTGTTTTGTCTGTTTTCACTTACAAAGAGAAAAATTTGTTACCAAGCCCATAAATGTCTGCAGAACTGCCAAGTCCCCTGACTTTTATCAGTAGCCTTGTGATATTTAGCCTCCTTTGTAAAGTGTCAAGTGTTAGAGTCAAGGTCTTACGTGAGAAGTTCATGTCTCTCCTTTCTGATTTTAAATTTGATCCCTGTCATTGCTGATGAAGCTGACATGCGTGCAGCTCCAGAAAAGTGGAGGAAATCCCAAATCTTGCAGTGTGAACAAAGTGGGTTTGTGTATAATATGCATGGTGATTTAAAAAAATACCTGAGGTTTGCTGTAATCAAATTCCCCTTGGAATTTCTGATCATTTGTCTGATAATTCCCATTTGGTACAGAGGTTTTAATGCAACAGAGGGCGAGGCTCCTTGACTATGCTTGCTGCCCTGGAGAAAGCCATCCTCAGTCCTCCCATCCTCTGCCTGCAGGTGTGTGTTACTTTCTCCTCCCTTGTGCCAGGTCTGGCACCTGACTCACCACCCCAAGAGCTCATTGAATCATTGGGAAGCTGCTTTTCCTGCTGGTTTGCTGAGCTGATTCAGCTCAGCAAGCAGACAGACAGCTCAGCATCCGAGCAGAAGCTGGTGGCTTGGGGTGAAGGACTGAAATATGGTCACCCCTTGAGGAGTGTGAGAACATACCTGGTGACTCTCACTCTGCATACGGTGACACTGTGTCTGACATGGGACACCGCATGATAACAGCCGTGTGCCAGCATGGTGATGAGCAGAAGGCTCAATCTGCATGCTTTTAATGGAAGTATATCCATTTTATTGAGAAAATTGCTGCAGAGTGACTCTGAAGATAGAAAAACCCTGTTTGTTTGTTTGACAGTTTAAATAGACAAATAATGTTTGAAGAGAAACTAATAAGAATTATGGGGGAGAAAAGGGTAAATAAATGGAAGCACTTGCCTAGCTACTGCCTTAAAAGGATAAATGAGATGCTAAGAATGGGATCCAGTCTGCATGAACAGGGCATTTGAGGTGCTTCTGAATGTTTAATACTTAAAAAGCAGCTACCTAGGGGCAGGTACTCTCTGTAATCAGTGAGGAGAGTCCCTCTGAGGGCCTTTAGGCATTTCAGTTAGGCTGACAGGATTTCCTTTTGGAAATCTTCAAAGGCACCTACCTCTTTCCGTTGCATGTGTAAGGAATGGAGCTCACCCACTTATTTTTACCAGGATTGCTAAGGAGCTTAAACTGGAGGGAGCTGATATTGCCTTGAGTTACTTGGTTGATCCACAGATGAGTGATGACATGTATAAACATTGTCTGTGTTTGAACAACCATTATATTAATTCCTACGGCATCTCTTCAGGGTGTCTACTACTCATTCCACAGAAGAAAGCATGAAACAGGTCTCTCATTTGAGCAGCAGAAGCTGTGAATGACTTGAAAAGTCTAGGACGCTCATTTTAGATAAATGATATTGAGTACTCCTTAGCAGAGTCTGTTGTGATAGGACAAGGGAAAATTATTTCACACTGAAAGAGGGGAGATTGACTGGATATGATGAAGAAGTTTTTTTACAGTAAGAGTGGTGAGGTTATGGAAGAGGTTGCCTGGAGATGTGGTGGATCCCCCATCCTTGAAGGCCTTCAAGGTCTGGATGGGGCTCTGAGCAACCTGATGTAGCTGTAAGGATCCCTGTTCATTGCAGAGGAGTTGGACCAGGTGGCCTTTAAAGGTTCCTTCATACTCAAATGACTATGATTCTGCTGACCATAGAAATGGAACAGAGAACTCATCCAGGGTGTCATCAGCTTCTGTACTAGGCTATGCTGACAAGAAAAATGCATAACTTTTTCTTTGTAAACCATTAAGTTAACAGGAAAATGTTTAAAAAGTCGCCCACTATTGTTACTTGAAGGAATGACTGAAGGCTGTGGGATGGATGAAGTTTAGAGGGATCAGAGATGTTGCTGGTGCCTGCAAGCACTAAATGTGTTATGAGGAATAGCAGATGGTCTTACAGGTCTTATATCTTCGTCTGATGTTGGACTAAGAATGAACAAAAGACAATAAAAATCTTAAAAGACCCCATATCCGTGTTTCTGGATGTAGCTTTAAGGCACGCCAGTCACAAATTAGAGAATGGTAGTGCAATAATAAACAGAATATGCTGAACATGATGTAAATAATCGGCACAGGATACCTTTTAACTATATTGCTTTTTCCAAGAACTGCAGAAATACTAATGATAGCAGATTATTTTAAAATAGTATTGGGGTTTTCATAACTTGATAGTGATAAGAAAGTATGTCTTAAGCCAAGCCTCTTAGTCATTTCTAGCAAAAATTCCCCTGGTGTCATTCCTCATTATTTTAATGAATAAAATAGCTATAATATCTGAATTTGTGAATGTATCCATAATAAAACACATGAATTAACCTTGGATTGTTGTAATCCATTTTACATCTAGAGCCAATTTATGAACTGAGACTGTAACATTATCTGTTTGGCCACAGTTGTGTAGGATTTAGGGAGACCGTTACCATAGTTAGACCAATAAAAATGTTCTGAAGCTAACCCATGTTTATCTGCCTGGCATTCCAGTAGTTTCTTTTATCTCTGTATCTGTAGAAGGTCAGCATTTCTTATCACACTGTAAACTTCAATCTATTGCTGGCATATAGGCTCACAGAGCAAGGCTTCCCATGCTCTGCTGCTCTGCAAACTCCATTCCTAAGAGCAAAAGGTTGATGAGTTAGTTTTTTGATCTTCTTGGTATGGAGAATTCCTCTAAAGCATGATCTCTCTGAAGTGAGGAATGGTAAAATGAAGAGAGGATGAAGGATATATAGTCAGGGATCGCCATGCTCCTTGGAAGAATAACAGATAGTTCAACATAGAAAGATGTGCCATCACAGAAGTGCTGAAATGGGAACATCCCTGAGTATTCTGCATCTTATGCAGTCCAAAACCTATTTTCTCCATCACTAACTTGCTCTGCAAATTTTTCTTTTCCTCAAATTCAAGACTCATTTTGGTCTAGGATACTGTGGGTACTTTTTATATGAAAAGATGTCTATCAAATCCAATGAATCCTTTTTGTGTTGTCAAGATGGACTGGAAAAGGGAAGGTAAAGGAAGGTCCTGATTAGTTAGAAATGAAGTAAGTGCTGTCTTGAATGTAGTACAACTGTATCATGAAATTGTCCATTTTGACAATGTTAGGGGCTCATATTTAAGCCTGGAGAACTCACCACCATTCTGGAAGCTGTACAGCATGAGCATTGTGAGAAGAGCACGTGCACTTTCTGTATTTCTCCTTTAGTGTGACATAGAGGAATCTTTGATTAGTATCAGAAACCTATGGAGTTGATGGAAGTAATCATGTGCTGAGAAGCCTGAACGCACCCCTGTGTGCTGACTGGTTCTGTGATTATACTCAGGAGTGCACCGCACTGCTGACTTGGTGCTGTTTCTCCCTTGTGACCTGGTAAAGCTGTTTTCTACATACTCTGCACTAGCACCTCCAGGATGAGTAATGCTTCTGCTGAGAACTGTCTAATTCTCTCCTCTCCTGCTGATTGCGAGTGGAAGTGCATGCCCACACAAGGGCTCCAGTACTAAGTGCAATGCAGAGCAGCCCTTTAATTTGCCACAGGAATATTTGCCCTTCAGTCAGAGGCAGTTCAGAAGGTGAGCAATATGTTCTGCATTTATTGCACTAATACTGTTCTGCACCAAACCTTAACTCACCAGCTTTACCACACCAGCAGAAGGGAAACACAAACACATGGAGCACCAGTGTGTTGAATCTAGTAGCTGTGAGCTATTCACTGGGGTTTTTTAGTATTCAGCCATCTACAACTGCCAGAACTGCCACTTTCCTAGCCTGCAACAGAAGAATGTGCTGGTCTTTTCAGTTTGGAATTGATCTCAGTAATGTGTCTGAGTATTTATAGGTCAGGGTGTTTTTGAAGTCATAACTTGCTGTCAAACAACTCATCTTTAGAAAAGCTGTTGCAGTTAGTTTGGATGAGAGCATACCACAAGGCATTGCACATTGTTTTCTCCGAGAATGCCTCACCTCAGTCTTCCAGAGTCACATCTGGCATGAAATGAGAAGCCCTTGTCTCTGCCCTTAACTTCAAAGTTCTGTGAGGGCCACTCATTGTTTGAAGAAGACTTTACCCTGCTTTATCATGAGTTGTTGGCATCTACATTTAATAGGAACTATCACTGTTATTTCTACAGTGGAGTATGAAATTTCAAGTGGGCAATAAATTACCATTCTGAGCCTATAGATACAAGTATCTCCAATGAATCTGTATGGGTAGGCAACTTCTAAACTAGACTAAGTTGTAATTTGAATCACGGCTGGTAGATCTCTCTGGGGAATATTAACCAGATTTGTCAAGTAGAAGGTGGAAGGAAAACCTATTCTCTCCTCTCGGTGCTTTGTCAGTGTTTCTTGCACTCTGTACCTGTTGACTCATACACATTTCATCCTGCTTGGAGGTATACCTTTTCCTTCTTTCAGAAGATATCCTGAGTGCAAGTGTTGCATATTCAAATGTTTCTAAGGCATTTACTATGTACTGTATCTCACTGTGCAATACCTACCCTTTAGTTGCTGCAACGGACATGGAGAGCTGATTGTGTTTAAGAGGAACTAGGCTGTTTTCTCAGTAATTTGAAGCTACAGCTAAATAACTTGATTTCAGCTGTACTTTTTTGTAATGCTGGAAGAAAATTCTTTCCTCCTTAGAAAAATGTGAAATAGGAAGAATGTAAAATAGAAGTCTTCTACTATGGCTAAAGCCATATACATCCTGGGAACTGTTCAGTTTACAGTACATGGGATGGAAGATTGCCTTGGGGGCACACGTTATGCGATTTGCAAAGGCTGGAGGTATTACTTCTCTTCTGCTGTTTCTCATGTGTCCTTCATATTTGTACTCATTTTGTATACAGTACATACACTGTTTTCCATTTATGCTTTTATTTTTGTTTCTCCTACTTTAAGTCCTTATGTTCGGTGCTGTCAGGAAACTGTTTTAAATGAAAACGTGGAATGATGTGGAATAGTTTTAATGAATGAAAGCTGAAAGAACGTGAGCTTAATATTTTACAATAAAAAATTTTGCTCTGTTCTGTGCCCTGCTTAAAAACATTTGCTTTTTTAGACCTTTTCTTTGGTGAAGGTTAAGTGGGAAATATTTTCTAGCTTAAGCAGAAAGACTTTCCATAGTTCAGGTTTACATTCTCTGCTATGGACATTCAGTTTTCCTGAATCAAAATTGTTGAACTGAAATAAATATCTTGCGGCAATGATGATGAAGTATCAATCCTTCATCTCCCATGTCTCTCGCTCTATTTTGTTAGTGATGATTTTGCCAGTTGAACAAATGTCTGCAGCAAAGCTCAGTTTGGTTAGTGGGTTCCTCACGACCATTTTCCTTATTGGTATTAAGAACAGATGTAAAGAATTCGTACATTTGCACTGTATGAACATTGATTTCACTGCTTCTGCAAAAACCTAGAAATGTTGCCATATTTTCCATCTGTATCAGGACATCTTTAGTGACTGCTGCAAAATACATGGGGTGAGGCAGATTGTTTTCAACTACTGAGGGTGCTATTTGCCTGTCCCGATTGCTTCAAAATCCCTTGGCAGTCTGCCTTTGAAAAAGTTTCAATGAGAGCAGGATTGATGTCCTCAGGGCACTGCTGCCTTTAATGGAAAGGTTGTTGTATTATTCAGTTGTCAGACTCCTGAGAGGAAAGGAGTGAGGTCTAAATCTCTTTCTTGCCCTCAGTGCCAGTAGTACCCATTGCAAATTATTTTATTTGGGGATGTCTCCATTTGTTACGCCACAGCAAATTGTGCTTGACACCACAACATGCAGAGACAGTGGTAAGAGCTGACTTGCAGTGCAGGGAGAGAAAGTCATTCTTTAACCTCAAATTTTATTTTGGCTTAGTTCTCAATTTAATCAAGCCACTTTTTCAATCACAATATTAGCCCTATGTTCTCCCATAAATAATCTGAATAAAGATACTCAAGTCCGTTCCTTATTCCTCTGTCAAGAATAAGGAAGGCCACCATTCTTGTGGAGAAAAGACACTCTCAGCTAGGCTCCAACAACTATATTCAACTTTCCACCATGTTCCTGCTGGCCCATTACTCCCTCCTGACCAGTTCCAAATGGTAGCCCTCTAACTGAGATCCACTGCTTCCCCCAGTTTGGTGTCATCCTCTAACACTTTAACAGTTTCTGTACCTATTTTTCCTTTAAAGATAATTGCTTGTTTTGCTTAAACACTTGGTGCATTCAGGCTTTTTCAAATTATTGTGCTTTGAATTAAGTTTTATTCTTGATTTTTTGTTTTAAGATTGGGCTCTCAGTGGCTCTGAGTAGACTGGATGTTTACAAAAAGCCATATGTGAAAGTAACCTATGTTCCAGTTATTAATTTGTCCCTCTATATGCAGTTGTTCCTGAAACACATTTAAATAGTTCTTCCAGTCATAGCAAGCTACCAAAATATATTCATATGGGATCGTTCTTTTCCTGTTATTGGCCTGTCTAGGTCTGTTGCAGGAGATACCTTTAGGAAGATCTCTTTCAAAAAAATCTATTTCCAGTTCAATGGGATTCTGTGTAGCCCAACCAGCATAGTGCTGAAAACTACTCTTTAATATGTGTAAGCTAAAACCATGAAGGATTTTTGAGTTTGGGCTTTATTTTCAGTTGTGGATTGTTACAGTCCTTCCCAGAAGTTTGAGAAAACCTTGACTGAACCTTGTTATTCCCAAAATAAATCAGTTCCAAATGACTACAGACCATGAACTGGAGCCCTGAAAATAAACCTTTAGAATTTTGCATCTCTTCTCATTGGTAGTATTGTTCTCTTTGAGTTCTTTATTGCTCTTTGGCAGCACTGGCAATGCTGTCCTTTCTCATCATCTTGAAGTTACTCCTACAACTTCATTGTCAGTTCTCAATAGTGGCAGTTCCTATATGCCTCTGTAACTTTAGAACTGCAAATTAAATACTATCCATTTTTAGTTCAATACACTTACACAGATGCGTGCATTGTCCTTATAAAGCTATTTTTAAATACTATTTTTGCAGGATAAAAGGTTAAGTAGCTGTAATTTATGAACTTGAAACCTATAAAACCCAAAGCAACCCTAGATCAGTGATTATTCCAGGTAATTTCAATTCCCAGTCAGCCTGTGATTTCAACCCCAGTTTGCTCACATGTATCCTCTTAGAAAACTCCCTGCTGTCTGACATTAAGAACTTCATGAATGGCACTGAATACTGACTTTGCTCAATGCCAAGCATTCATCTAGGAACATGTCACTTCTACCAACCTTCGGTAGTATTTTAGGAAATATAATTTTAATTTCTCCTGTCATAGTTTTGGAGCAAAATATTTGAATTGCTTTTTTAGAGAGAAGGTTATTTGACTTGTAAGATCAACTGCTGACTCATGCATTATGCATATGGGGTGACCACCTCCACCCTTCAGTTAGTTCTTCAATGTTTAGAGTGGAATACATATTTCTTGATGCTCAGACCAGATCTGAGCTGTGTTTGCCAGAGTTCCACAGTGTGAGGGAATAAAGGGAAAGAAACTTCCATGGGTTTTTGAAGGTCTGGGACAAAAGGGAAAACTTATTTCTGATACTTGTGTAGGGTTGAGCATTAAAAATACACGAAGTAACCTGAACTGCGAAATGAGTATTTCTTAAAACGTGGTTGCTCTCTTGCTATTTTTGACTATTTCACTGAATTGAGTTGACAGAAAATATGGTTTAATTCAGTTTTTGTTCACTCCTGTCCCCTCATTCATCATCTTCGTATGGGAACTACCGAGTCACAGCCTGAACCACTGACTGGACACCTGAAGAAAAGACCTAGTGAGCCCTGGGAGCACAGGTGAAGGCAATTCATCTGTGTGACTGGAAGGGGTGGAGCCAGGGTACACCCCTCTTAGACCTCATTTAAGAGCTGACTGCCGCTGAAGAAGGATCTCTTGTTGAAAATCTCTTCTTTGGTAATTCTTTCTCTATGAGCCTAGATCCTTGGAGATGGCTGAGCATTCTTTTCCTTCTTTTTTGTAACGTCTCCATGTTTATGCTGCTCCCCTCTCCTTTATGATCTTGTACTCATCTTTGTAGCTGTGTAGTTAGGGTACTGCTCTAGAACAGACATGTGTTATCTCCCTCATCTGGAGGAGGTCTTGTTTCTGTGGCTATGCTTTTTCAACCAGATAATGACTGAGCATCTCCCAGGACTCAAGAGAATGTGCTTTCTGTTCCTCAGCGGGATAGTTTAGACACCCATGGTATGACGAGGAAGAAGTTTCCTTCTCACTAGCTAGTTTAGGCCTACTATTTGCTCATTGGGCTAGATGGCTCTGAAACTCAGTCTTAAATTCCTCAGCTGCAGCTTGGAGGCTTGACATAGATCCTCATTTTGCACTGATCCATCACCTCTGATGCATAGGGGGAATTTCAAGGACGCCCCTCTCAGCTGTTGCCCCAGTAATCTCCTGGAGATTAGAGGTCCTATTGCAAATAAAACTGAATGTGCTCCATGGCAACTCCTCAGCCACTCCAATATATAGCTGTGCGTGTTGATGTAAATTAAGGTATCCATATTTAAAGGGTAGTTAATATGTTAGGCTATAAACTAGAAACACTGGGGAGTTCTGCCACTGGAATAGACCTCCCACTCTGCTTTGTCTGCTAGTGGACCTGTAACCTTGGCCAGAGATTGGACTATAGAACGGCTGGAAGAGCTAACTCCTTAAATTAATGGAGTACAATTTGGCAAAATAATGTACCAGAGCCTGGAGCTCTACTGGTATCATGATATCATGCTGTTCTTCATAATGTAATATTAAGGGAAGAGTGCTTATTCCCATTTTCCAGCCTTCATGCTTCAGCACAAGTTAACAATGTACATTACAAAATGTGAATGAGAGAAACTAGACCCAAGCTTTTTTTTTTAGGGTCTAACGTATCTTTTTTGCCATGAACTTTCATACTCCCTCAGATTGCTAGAAAAACTAGATGTGTATTGAAAAACATCTCCTTAAAAGAGAAGACTTAATGTAGTTGAAGCTTGACTCTAATGTAATTTAGCCTTTGTGAGTAGGACATGGAAAAATATTATGTTAGTAAGAGCTAATTCCACCATCATGTTTTTAATAAGGGAAGTGAATGTTTGTTCTCTGTGTGTATGGAAGGGGGTGCGGAAGGGATGTGACAAGAGAAGCAAATCCCTGTATACCTGGCATTAGAGTATTAGTTTTCACTCTTCTGAACATATTCTCTTTCAGTAATCACTCATTTTTCAATTCGCTTATAAGGACAACATAACAAACTACACAGATATGAGAGAAACTGTGCAGGCTGTAGAACTCAGCTGATCCGTAAGAACATTTCTTGCTACTGTTATTTAACCCAGATATGCAATTATAGTAATATAATATTTCAAGAAAACATTATTTTTTTTTACTGAGAAACAATATTTTTTTAGTGTTCTGAATTGAGGATGTAAATTCTGGGTGGACTGACAAGTCACCTTTTTGACTGAATAAAACAATTCCAACTGATTACTAAAATAGTGTTGCTTAAGGATAATGGTGTAATAGATACAAATTCATCCCATAATTCTTTTAACCTCAGTAAATGTGTTGCAAATGTTCAATGTCTATTGTGGTAACATAAAGCAGAAGTCTTAATTAGTCTAAACAAAACAAATACATAGGAGAGTTTTCAAGTGTGTTTTCAATTTCAGAAAAATTTCTCATAAATTTGCCATATTTCTTTTTCACAATTTGAATCAGACACAAATGTGTTTGTATGTGTGTTTTATCCCCAAAGCACTGAGAGGGATGTCATGTGAAAATTATCTTTACAGTCATGCTGTTCTTTGGTCACATTTCAATTCATTAGAAGGAAAAAAAAGAAGAAGGGGGAATTGAAAGCACAACAGCTCTGCTCCAAACTTCAGTGATACTGAAGCCCTTAACAGAAGGCAGAGCTCAGTTGTGTGTATGGAATGATTCCATGTTTCTTATAAAATAAATAAATAAATAAATAAAGGCAGCACTAGAGTGATAACACAGAAGATTACCTACTATTTTATTTATTTATTTATTTTTCAGGTGAACTTATACGTTCTCTGAATCAGAAAAACAGTTTCCAGCAAATGTGTACCTTGCCTTCTCTTGTTTCACTTCCCTAAATTGCTCCTTAAATATTTAGATTAAGGTCATCTTGCTTTTTGATTCATTGAATGTATTGACATTGTTATTTATGTTCAGAAGATAAGGAGTAGTCAGGTTTCAAGTTACAGTAACTTTGTTAAGTGTTGAAATATAGGGAAAGACTGCTTTGTGAAACCTTTGAGTTATTTTTCAGTCTGGAGCAACCTTGTGTATAGTTTGTTTCCTGTTAACAATAGGCTTTATTGAGCTTCTAACAAAACTAATATGCTTAAACAGTGAGGCAAAGGAAGATGCTGCTGTTTTGTCATCTAAGAAAGCAAATATATCATTTGGGGCTCACTAACCCATATCAAGTCATCTAAAGAAATTTCTTGTGTGACCTCCCCCTTCATGTACTTTGAGTACCAGTTAACAATTTAGGACTATCTTGAGCCTGCCAGAATCTCCCAAGTGCCTAAACTGAGATACATGCACTATTAAATACATAGGAATACCTTACAGCTTGAGGACTTATAGAAGCTTGAATAAAAATTGTTTTGGAGGAACAAGTGCCGGTCAGATTAGATCTGTTTCAAGCATATTCTGCTTGCTTTTTGCTCATTCTAAGATCCATAGCATTTTCTTCCATTTTCCTTAGTGACTAATTCTAATGGAATAGTTGTCATGGGAAAATAATCGTAGACTCACAGAAAGGTTTGGGTTGGAAGAGACCTCAAAGACCACCCAATCCCAACCCCCTGCCATGGGCATGGCTGCCACCAGACCAGCCTGACCAGGGCCCCATCCAGGCTGGCCTTGGGCCTATCGAGAGATGGGGTACCCACAGCTTCTCTGGGCAGCCTGTGCCACTGCCTCACCACACTCTGAATGTCTAATCTAAATCTACTGTCTTTGAGTGTGGAGCCATTGCCCCTCGCCCTATCGCTGTGCTTCCTGTTAAAATAGTCCCTCCTCACCTTTCCTGTAGGTGCCCTTTAGGTGTTTGAAGGCTGCTATGCTTCTTATTTAGTACTGACACGCTTACATAATCAAACCTTCTGGTTAAATCAATGTAGGAATAGCTGACTGTTGAATGGAAGTGGCTTGCTGTATCAGAGCTGGATTGATACGTTTCTGATTTGTTTGTTTTGTTGTATTAGTAGCCAAATTTTAACATTTAATGGACAAATTCTAGCTTGCCTTTCTGCTTAGAAGCAAAGCTTGTCCTTTATTCCCTTCAAGTGTAAGTTTTGTTCATTTTTAAGCTAGTTTGCTAAGCACTTGGAGCCAAATTTGAACCTAACCATGGTGTATTTCTACAACGTAGCAAAATTGCTTCATGCTTCAAACTAACATATTTTCTCAAATGATGGATCAAATACCGAAATCATGATGGAAAAATAGATTTTCAGAATGTGTCATCTTGTAAGAGGAGAGATGTATACAGGTTATTTTCATTTAATTTAAGTACTTTGCTCATGACTGATAAAAATGCTATTTCACATCATTTCAGAACAATGACCGCAAGAGATTTTGTTCTGCATTGTTTCCTGCAGAATGATGCGTGTGCAGGGATACACTTTACCATTCTGGTGCTGAATTGCTATTGTGTATTCATCTTATTGACTATGGAGACTTTTTAATGACTCTTTAGCTGGAAGTGATAAAAATCCTTTGAAAATTAGTCTGCTGAGATAATCCCACCGAGTTATGAGCATTAGAAGCACATGATTTTCTGTCCAATGCTACATAAGTAGTGAAGTCACTTGAAGTTCAGAAGTTGTGGGCATTTTGTAAGTTTTCATTACTCTGTCTCCTGAATCTATAAGCAAGGCTGGACAGTGTGACAACAGTGCCAAACAGTGGGAGAGCTTTGCATGTTCTGGAGCTTTCTTACGTGTTAATAATGGTGCTGTAGTTCCATTAGCTTATTCAGAAATAATTCTTACTCCATATGGTGCCCATTCCTACATTAGGTCCAGAAAAAAAATATATTGGATAATCAGAATTGGAATCTCATGTCCATTTATTGGCATTTGCAAAGTCAACCACTGTAACATTTTCCATGTTGTTCTGTCTTTGGTTAGTTAAAACTGCAAACAAACATCTTGTACTTGTAACTTTTGTATAGAATACTTAAACACCAGAAATGCAAAAGCACTTTATACCAACAGAAATCACTGCGTTCTTCATTGGTATACAGCTGTTCCAAGGTGAAATGGGAATCTGCTGTATAACAATGTTTTCTACAGAGCGTTTGTCTGCAGAAGTAAGGAACCCACAAATGACTAGATCTGTTGACATATGTGGGTCCAGTATTTTCATTTTGTCAGAATGATCTTGCTTCTGGCATCAAGCTGAGTATGTAAGTTGAGGAGTGACTCAGAGATGTGAATCACGTATAACACTCCCAAGAGTTCCCTGGGTCTTCCTTGAAGGTTTTGTGACTGTGCATCTTTTGTGAGCTTAAATAAGACCATTTACGCCCCAGGGCATGTTACTCAGTTGTCATATATTGCCATTTTGGTTATTTGGAAAACCCTTTATCACCAGTATGCCCAAGGTATGCAAAAATTTCTGTATGTAGTAAACCCTTTTATGTTCTATGTGTTATCTGTGTTATACAGGAAGGATTTCTCTCACTGTCACACATACTCCTACACCCCTCAAAATTCCTAAATGATACATAGTCCAGCAGTATCTGTTCAAGGGAAGAACTATAAATACTGCTCTTGCATTACAGCATGCTGTAAGCCTTTCTTACTGTGTGATGCTGTTAAGTCTCCACCTTCACCCCAGGTTGGAAATGTGCCATGGCAAGGTTTCTGGGTAAGGCTGTGTGCAGAGTCTAAATAGTAACTAGTGCACAGAAACTTGAATGAGAAGATTCAAGAAAAATGAAAACACTCCTGAAATTTCTCTAAACGCAGCAGCATTTAAAGAAAATAGAGCTGTTTTCAGTAGAATAAAATTATGGCGCAATATCCTCTCTGATGTTAAATCATAACAAACTCCTTTGTGCACCTTTTGGAAAGTATCATATTTTTATGTGTTCATAAATGATAAAAACGGAGATCTGGAAACTTTAACGATGGTACGAAGCTACCATCTCCACGTGTCTTTTTCTGCTCTTCAGCAGGCTAGTTCAGCATCCACTAAAATAAATGGAAAGAATCTGTTTATTGCAGTGCTCTTGGATTCATCCTTCTGTATGTTGCCCAACAACTTATTTCATTTTCACTCTCCTTCGTATCCATTATATTTACCCTTCTCTATGTGTAGATAAAGAAATTCCTAAATCTAATCATTAATTCCGTTTGGTGCTACTAATCATTAATTCTGTTTGGTGCTACTAAGTGATTCTTGGTTTTGCTTTTTTATTGCATGAAGCTGGTGGGGGCAAGGGCAAACAAGAAAGACAAGGCAGAAAAGTAATGAATCTCTTGTTATTGAATGATATTTTAGGCAGAATTGGAATCAGCTTTTGTTGTACACATACAGTCAGCTTATTGCTTGTGAAAAGGGATTTTTTAAGCATCTTCCCTCTGTTTAATTTACTGTTCTAAGCATTGTTTTATTTATTAGCTTATTTTTGTCTTGATAATTTCTTTGTTTTCTTTGCTGCTACACTCTTGGCCATTTCAAGACACTTTGCTTCCAAAAGTTCTTTACCCAGTTTATTTCCCACAATGACAAAAATTGGAAAAATCACTCTATTTAGTTTCAAGTTGAAGGCCAAAATCTGTCTTTTGGTACTAACATGCAGTCACCTTTTTAGTGGGATTTGCAGTTACATTACTGAAGCTGGAAATATGGCCTGTGCATCACAGTCCTCCCCTCTATGTAACCACTATAAGTAGCTGTCTTAAGACATAAGATTTTTATTTACATTTCAAAGTTGAGGGAATGGTTTGATTGTCTTGTAGTGTTTATATACATAACCCTTCTTGAGATACTCAGGCCTATGACTATTCTTTCCTTGCACCATATGCTTCAGACTTGTTCTCTCTAATACATTAGAGTGGCAAAATCTTTTGAGTTGTGATTCTTGGCCTTTCATTATATCAGAGATTTTGCATCTGTGGAAGGGTCCCACTACACTCACTCATCCCTACTGCTGGCACTCAGAATGTCAGCAGGGCTTTGCTGACTCCTCTGAGGTACGGTCAAAGGAGGGCTTACATGGCCATTGAGGCAGGTAAGTTGTGTGAGTGGGACTGTCTGTAAGAGTGCTTTGTTTAATTCCTGGCATCTTGGCCCATAAAATACATGCGCTCAGGAGGAGAGTACTGAGGATACCACAGAGAAAGGCAAATTTCATTAGTTGCTTGTAACTGTGTGTCATGGTATTGGGGAGCAAAAGGTTCAATAGTAGCTAGTGAGAATCACAAAGAAACCCTTCAGTCAGCTTATGCAGGCTATTACATCATCGCCAAAAAATTGGACCTGATCATCAGAAAGTACCTTATTACTTATTACTGGGGAGACCAATCTCTCCAAGAAGGAGAGCCAAAATAAACCACATTAGGTGGTACGACAATAACATTATTTTTCACCTCTCCAATTATTTCATACCTAGGTATTTTTGCTGTACGTTTAAGAATGTTCTGGGTTTAAGTTTTCAAGGTGAGATCCCAGAAGACCTATTGGTTTTCACAGCCACTACTGACTTGAAAACCTAACAGCACATTGGTTTGCTTTTTGATTTATTAGGAAGCAGGCTTAACTGAAAGTTGCTGGCTGGAATCTATATAAGTCCTGCTGGATTTCTGCTTTGCACCTGCAGAAGCAGATTTAGAGCTACTGCCCTCTGTGGATACTATACACTATACACTAGCAGTATAAGGGAACTGTTGATAAATTAAGAAAATTGCATTGGAAATGTACTTTACTGTAACCCTGCCCTGCTGGAGTTGGAGGGAACGTTCCCTGTGAGATTTACGGGACAGCTCTAAATCCAATACTCTGGGCAATATCTTTCTTAGTGTGCTGGAATATATTCCTGGAAATAATGTACAGATAAATGAAAGTTATTTATTGCTTAGAAATTGTTGTAAAATGTTATTGTTTTATTACAGCCAAAAAAAGACTGATCTGGGGAAGAGTGGAAAAACAATGACAATATATCTTTCTTGCATAAGACAAAGGTAAGATTTAGAGGACTGTAATATTGCAAGTACTTATTTATAGCATAATAATAACTATGAGGTAATTTAAGCTCCCAAATACTGGCAGCTTTTTTTATTTAAACTTCTCTAGGCCTTCACAGTCTTGGCTGCCCAAGAGTTGGTGCTTTAAAATTCAGAGTCCTTACCAATTCACTGATACAATGAATCCACCACAAGGTGCTGTATGTGCGCTGTACTGACCTACCTGTTCTGTGCTACAGCAGTGAAGGTTACTGTTCATTTTCTAACAGCAGGTTAGAAATGCAAGCATTTCAGGTTCTTCAATTACCTTATCTCTGTTTTGGGTTTGTTGAAGAAAGGGTTCTTTATTGCATTTCTTTCACACTGTCCCCTCAAACCTATAGCTACATGTGCCTCAGTTTTCCCTGGGATTTCTTTTTTTGCTTTTAATATGGTCTCCGGTACCCAGTTGTGAATGAAGTAATGCTCCCCTCATATGTTTATTGTTCCAAGTGCTGGTGTCTGTGCAAGTCAGCAGAGTTTTCCTAATCAGGTTGTTTTTGACCTTTCAGAAGTTTGCAAATGAAGAATCTTAACTGTGTTCAATATCCTCAGTACAGTTAGACTTACTTGCCACTGTCCTTATAAAATATCAGTAGGAAACAGTAAAGCATGCTTGTTCCAAAACCAGCATCAGAACACAGAACTGTTCAAGAGCACACAAGCATTAGGCAGCCAGGCTCTGGCCAGCCCTGCCCAGAAGGGTGCTGTGCCAGATGGAGAGAGGTCCTGAGAAAGGGAGCAGACAGATTGACAGGGAAGCAGGCTTTGCAAGAGATGAAACAATGAAGAACAGGGAGATCATTACAGCCAATGGGCTGGCATAGACAGGAAAACCCCATCTGGTGGTTTTAGTGTCCTCATGGCCTTGGTGAGGGTTTGGTGATGTTCATAGATTCATAGATACATTAGGTTGGAAAGGACCTACAAGATCATCTAGTCCAACCATCCTCCTATCACCATCCCTACCCACTAAACTACTAAATCAAATCCCTTAGCACCTCATCTAAACGCTTCTTGAACAGCGCTAGGGATGGTGCCTCAACCTCCTCCCTAGGCAGGCCATTCCAGTGCCTGACCATTCTTTCAGAGAAAAAAATTTTTCTCAAATCTAATCTAAATCTTCCCCGGCGCAACTTGTGGCCATTCCCTCTTGTCCTGTCATTAGTTATCTGGGAGAAGAGGCTGACCCCCTCCTCACCACAACTCCCCTTCATGCTGACTACCAGGAGTTCATGCTGACTACCAGGGTAATAGCCCCCACTTCTGCTCCTTTTCTGTGATTCTTCTTTCTCCTTTACAGAATGACAGGGAGGGCAGTCAGATGACAGAACTGCCTCACCTGAAGGCTATTTCCTGGTATGATTTTGGCAAGCAGGGCTAATACTTGGTCAGATTGGCTCCTTCACCTGGCTCACCTCAACCATAGTCCTCAGGAGCTTGTGACTAGTCATGGCTAACAGAATGTGAAGCTATAGCTCGTATGAGCGAGATATTTCCAGTGTTTGTGAACATAAATAAAGCAGATCTTTTTCCATCTTTGGAACTTTCTCCTGAGCAGAGTCACGATGACATCCTTCATTCTGATAGCTGCTCAATTGAGATGAAGAAGGAGATAGGAACCATATGGTTCTTGTCAAATGAAAAAGATGAACTAAGAATTGAAGGTGACATGGATACAGGTAGTTACATTTCTGTTGCCTGAAGATAAGATGGATTAGTTTGTGCTTATTTATAGATATTATAATAATAACTCAATTTAGAAAAGAACCAAGAATTAAACAAACAAGTTAAAAAGCCTAAAAAAAGTATCACCAAAGCTGCAAATTCTATTAAAATACTATAAATATTCTCAGAAAATATCATGACAACTTATAGTGTTCAGTAGAGATGAACACCTAGCTGTTTGAACTGTCCATTGCATCTGAGACTGGAAGTGTAAACATTCTTCTAGTCAAACAGTGAGATTAAACTTAAGAGATATCATTCTTTTGAATTTGATAGAGTGATAGAGCTTTGCCATGGAGAATAAAAATGGAAAGGAGTTATTTTATGTTTATAGCTAAATAAAATATAGTATATAATTTCCATGTGTTTATTTGACAATTGTTGGTAGAATTGATTGTGTTTTGCTTTGTTTTTTGCTCACATCATAAGCTTTGTCAGTTGCTTTACGGCACTGAAAATGCAGGTCTGTATTGATAAGTATTCAATAGGAAACAATACACAGGAAATTCAGTATCCTTACAGATTAGAATATGCTCTTTAATGTTTCTGTTATTTTAGATGTGGTATCTTGCTGACTGGTAATGTCCCCATGACCTGGAGGTATCTTAGAGATGTGGACATGGCACTAAATCCAGTATGAGCAGAACTTGTGTTACAATTAAAATTTGTATATTAATTTGTTTTCCCACTTTTTCAGGTTTTGTCTACAATAAATTCACTGAGCAAGAAATACAGACTTCTGTCCAATGCTATGAAAATTAACCAAGGCACATTAACTTCAGGAAATCTTCAAAGGTATGGAAATAAAATACTTACTCAGTAATTATTTAAACCAAACAAGCCATCAGCATGTGCTACGTAGCCTAAGTATTATGCCAGGTCAATAATTAAGCTGTAGTAAATCTTCTGGAGATTCTATTCTGCCAAACTTTAAAGACTCAAGGCTAACTGAAGGACCCTTAACATTTTCACGAGGAAGCAAATGCTTATGCAGATAGCTTCTCAGTCTGAAGTTTGCTACTATGAACTTTCTACTTTTAAAACTTAAAATTTCTGAATGTCTTAAGTTTGTTGAATAATATCCTGTGAGCAAAATGTTCCTTTCGTGAGCTTACTAAAAGGAATGTTTTATGGGCTTGAGTTCTGCCATGATAAAAACACTCTTTTTCTGCAGGGGAAGATATGCAGTAAGCAAAAAGTAATGGCTTGGAATTTTCCCTTGTTTATGTAAACCTGATGATTATGAAAACTCAAAGCTAGTCTCAATGTATGCAGCTGGTCATGGTAAAGAAAAGTGCTATGCAAGCTGTCTTGTGTGAGTCTTGACGAAGTAGTTCTGAAAGATGTTCATGGTGATATGCTTTCAAGGCTTGGCTGACTTCTAGGTGGAATTAGGCAGCTGCTGCAGGTTCTGTGGTGGCTGTGTGATGTGGGAATTATGGCACTAGCCTAAGGGTATCAAATGATATATCTCAACAAAGAATATAAAGCCACATGACAGAGTACAGAGCAGTAATATAAAATACACTGAGATTCATTTTTTCACTTGTCTATATTTTCTGTCATCTCATTTGCATAGAACATGTTTTAACAATTTGCAAATGTATATGATTTAATAGCAGGTATGTATGGGGCAGAGGTAAATCTGGGTTTAAAATTAAGACGTTACTAGTAATGAAAGACAACTGGTATTCATCAAGTTAATTCAATGTGCAAGTCTGCATATGGAATTTTTGTTTGTAAACAGTCATTGTTTGACATGCTAGCTCACAGTGTATTTGAATTACAAATTACTTATATTGCCAGATCTTCAGATTATTTTTGTAACAATTAGAATGAATATAAGATTATTCAATGAATTAGTTTACTTACTAATCTGATCATTCTTTTAAAAGGAGTCATGTCTTTTGAAATAACATTATAATACTTTTTCCACTAGGAGGCTAGTGGTTTTATTTTGTATTTTGCGTATTTAAATAGTAGTCTTTTATGTAGTCAGAATTTAGTCATCTAGCTAGCTGTCTTGCATAATGTATGCTAAAGGAGTCCTGTGTTTGGGGTAGGAAGCACATTTCAAATAAAAAAAATAATTTCAAAATTTTCAATGAAGTAAAAAACAATAATAATTATTATAATAATAATAACAAAAAGCGTCTGGAACCAGCTCAGAAGATTTCTAATGCTTTTCAGCTTGACTGACTTGGAGTGCATTGGCCACACCATTTATATTTTCTAAATCCTTCTCAGAGCCATAGCTTCCAGAGTAAAGGCATATTTCCTGGGGGCATGGTCTGTTTGCTTTATTTTCCCTCCAGATCTATGGGTGCATGTTGGTCTCTTATAATGCATGTATTTTCTTGCATACAGCTTGTCAGGAAATCCTGACTGTCTTGTACCATCTATCTAGCCATTATCTCCAGTTCCAGCTCAATGTTATCTGTCAACTTTATCTAGAAATATACATTTTCTAGGTTGCTTTTAAATATATTAACTAGAATAGGGCCCTTTCTTCATAAGAGCTACTCCAACCTTCTGATCATCTTCATGGTCGTCCTCTGGTCTGACTCTAACAGTTCCATGTTTTTCCTAAGCTGGAGGCATCAAGTTTGGACTCAATATTCCTGGTGAGGCCTCAAAAGGGCAGAGCAGAGGGGGACAAACACTTCCCTCACTTTGCTAGCCACCCCTCTTCTGATGCAGCCCAGGCTACTTTGGCCTTCCAGGCAGTAGGAGTACACTGCTGGCTCATGTCCAGCAAAAGAATGAACTTTTCTTGGAAAGAATGAATTGGATTATTATTTGCAATGCCTTCTCATTCTATTCAGTGAAATGAAGAGTGATCATTTTGGTGTTGTTACCTGTCTACCAAAGACAGGAAGCACCAACAATATTATGAAAGACTATATTGGAGGATTTCCCAGTGATTTTTTTTGTAGATCCAATGGTTAATATTTTTTAGAAAAAGCTTGGGTAGTGTTTATCTAACCTGAAACTTTAGACTTTCACTCTTCATTGACTACATCATGTGCTTTTGTAGAGTGATTCCTCAAGAAAATCTTATAAACATACCTTTCTTTTCTACAGACTTAGGGTCATGGAATCTCATAACAATGAAACTGTAACTGAAGTATGCATAAATATAATTTGTATTTGTCTGCATTAGGAATGCCTGCAGAATATTTATTATGAAATAAAGTGTTATCACTTGTACCACATATAAAATAGCTGGAAAGTTCCAAGAAAAATAAAAAGGTGGCTTTTTGACCTGAAGCTTAAAAATCATGTCTCTTATGTATATAATCTATTAATGACACTCTTTGTGCAAAGGCTTTCCTGGCACATTATCTGCTGACATTCCAAAAACCAACTTCAGCTAATTAAGTTGAACAGAACTTAACCCTTGGGGTTAGGTCTTTTAGAAATGTTGTTTCATTAGTGCACAATATTTATTCCAGCCCCAACTCCAAACAGGTTTTTGGTTCCCAGTTTATCAAGTGTAAGAGCTTGAAAAACTGATTTCATTCAATTTTAAGTGAGTTTGGTCTTGATGCAGGCACCAAAGATGCTACGTTATGGCATTTCATTACAAATTAGAGGGTTAAGGAGAGGTAGTCTGTGTGATCTTAGCTCTCTAGTGTTCTGCAATGACCATTAGTCTCTCCAAGCAAAATATCTTGCAGTAGCTCACTAAACTGTCAGATGAGTCTCACAGAATAACTCAGAGGATCCCGACAGACAGTAGATTGATAGAAAACACAGACATACAGCAAGTGCAAGTAACAGATTTGGTAAATTACCCTTCATTTTACTACATATAAACTGAACCACTGTCAGTGGTCTGTCAGCAGGAGGCATTGCTAAACATCCTCCCAGAAGGTTTACAGCAGAACTACAGTTTCTTTTTTTTTTCTGGTAGTGTTCCTTGTTCTGTGTAGACAACAAATAAAAATTAAGTATCAGGATACATCCACATTATGCTAAATCTGTAGTGAGGCAGCCTTTCTCTAGCCAGGATCTTATCATGATTTTCACTTCCTTGTTTAAAGACTTTTTATTCATCTACTCCTAAAAGGCTGCAAGAAATACCTATCAGTAATTACCAAATCTCATGGGAAAGTTCCTCCAACACCTCAGAGATACATCTCTGTGTCATACATCTCTGTTCATATGCATGCATGTTCAGATGCACCCATACAAAGCTTTTCATTAGGAACCATGTGCTAAACTATTATTTACTGCACCTCCCAAGTGAATTATGCTATCAGTGATCTTTGCTTTAGCTCATTAAGAAATTCAGAAACAAAATTGATTCATTCTCCTTTTTCCTCTCATGCTGTCAAGTTTATGTTTGAAAAAGGATTACGTAGAAAGGGATTATTAGCTGAAAGATAAGGGGCTTTGCCCCTAAATTCATTAGGGTAAATGTCTTTTAATAGACGTAGTAGGTAAAATGAGATAGGAGACACAACTTTGCCCCTTCGTTTCCTTTTTTTTTTTTTTTTTCCTTTTTTGACTTTCTAGCGGCAGCACACTTCTGACCTGGCTTTTTGAATGCCCTTCCCATTTGCTTACTTTTCCTTTTCACACATGAACTGTTTATGTGTGTTTTTTATGTGTATATTTACACAATCAGTGAACATCCAGAGGGTGTTTTCTGCAATACATCAATACTGTAGAAAGTTGTGAACTTGGATTCTTTGCTTTAGAAGATGGGAGGGTGAAGATTCTGAGATTCACTTGTAGTATATCCATGGCCTAGCATATGTCGCTTACATGAAGCAACAGGCACTTGTTTGCCCCTATGGCTGCTCATCCCTATTAAATTAGTTCACACCAGTAGAGCTCCAAAGAGGAAGCATGATGTTTTTCTCCTTCGTTTCCTGCTGATACTTGGTGAAATGGATTCTCAGCTGCTGATTAAGTTGCTTCACTGCTTTTCTTACCAGCATGTTTTTCTGCACTGAACGCCTTAATGAGAAAGCAGTCAGCAGATAGATGACTGGTATACTGAGAATATGCACATTATAAGAGAGACAGGCAAAAAAAAAATATATATATATACAGAAAACTTTTATCCTAGCCTGTGTCAAACTGGAGGCAGCACTTTTCATGTAAGTACACTGTTAAGAATTCAAGGTCAGGCTTTCAAACTGCCAGTCTCAGGAAGTATTTGTGGACATTTAGGTGGTGCTCCCACATTTAGATGGTGTTTTTCTCCTGTAAGGGCCAACTCACTTCCTTCCTAACCAGTATCGGTTGTATTATGCTTCAGTGGAAAACTGGTGCTATTCAAGAGCATCAAAATACAACACATGCAGTCTGATAAAAATACTTTTAGTACTGCACACAAAGAATGTTTTTAAAGTGGAGTTCATAAAATAATCATATGCGACATTATTTCCTCTACCTCTTCCAAATATTTCCATTCAGATGGATATTTAAGAAGACTGCAGATTTTTTTCAGCCACACGTTTCTTCTGCCAGTAACTTGATCCAGAATTATCTTACTGTTTTTCTTGCTAAATGCAAGTTGTCTTTATTAGGAAGTAGACCAATAGCATAATTAAGATTGTAATGATATAGTCAGAGAATGGATTAAAAAAAAAAAAAAGAACACTACGAAAGAACACTACATAACTTCCTGGTGTCATGTAGTGAGACCAGAAAGACAAAAGAAAAACAGCTAAACCAAAACATTGCAAACATACAGAGCTGCTTAATGTGACATCAGTGGTGAGATACAGTGATAGCATAACTGCACATTTTCTGAGTTGTGTATACAGCTAAGATTAACATTTCTTTACTTTTTTAGTCATCTAGAAAAAAAAAATTGACATATCTCTTAACAGCTTAAATCTACTTGCAGTGAGAAAAGCACTTGGACATGTGTTTATACATTGTATATGTGCTATTGACATAGCAATGAAGTAGCTTACTGAATCAGGGCCAAGAAACCCTAATGGGACCTTTCCAGCATTTGTTGTTGCCCTGCAGATTTACAGATCTGCTATAATATTTCTTTGCTTTTTGTTGCCATAAGTTGTAATTGTCTTCCCTACTGCATCCTCACATCTTCCCAGAAGGAATTTTAAATGGCCTATTTCCTATGTGTCAAAGGTTTTTCTCCTGACAAGAGATCAGATTAATGTGAAGTACAGGCTCACAACTAAAAATACATTGGAAGTATGGACAGTATTACGTCCAGGGAAAAAAGAAAATCAACTATCTTTACACTTCATTTCTCAAGTGAAAGAAAAGTGATGGGTTTCCATGAAGTTTTGCCATTGTTGGAGTGTGTACAAATGGGAGATGAGATGTACATGAGCGATTCTCTAGGAGAGCCGTCATACCATTCTCAGCCCCTTTTGGTGTTACATGGCAGCATGAAAGCTGGTGCACTAGTTTACTGACCTATTATTTGGAGGAATTTAGTCTCAACTCCTTCCTCCAGTCAAGAATTCCTGTATGACAGAACTGAAGTCAGTGTCACAGGGAAAATCTCACAGGAGAGCTGCAGAAATACACGTTTAAGATTAAGGAGCACTTGGATAATGCAGTGATGGGATGCTCATAAATGCCATAGAGAAACAGCAGGCTTCACGCCTCAGAAGCTGTCAAACTATGGGCATGTTTATCTTTAGGAACCGGTCTTGGAAGTTACAGATCACGCTGCTTCCCACTGAAGGTGTTCTCAGACCCTTACATGATCAGGTCCAGAGCTTCTATGGGATGCTGAAATCCCATGAGATGTAAACTAAGATGACTAAGGCAATAAAATATGACCACTGATTAACAAAGCAAGTCTTTATAGCCATTAATTCTATAATTTATAAATAGGCAGAGACATGATTGAGTAGCGATGTTCAACCATGCAACTAATTAAAAGCAAATAAAGATATGATGGCACAGTAGTTGTAAATGAAACAAAAACATTCTTCACTAGAATTTTCAGATTCTCACACATATTAACTTTTCTTCTAGGCAGCTGGCCTTTCTCATAACTTTTCATAGTGTAAGTAAGGCCAAGTGAAAAATCGTCTTCACTGTGTGTTCCTGAGTATATTAAACTGTGCATAACTACTGATATTACTTAGAATACCAGAAACAATATGGGTATACAGTTTTTCTGTGAAAATGTGGACTTTGAATTTAGGTTGTGATTTAGATAAATTTATAAATAGCCCAACAAGTGGCCACAATGCACCCAAAGAGGAAGACAGTGTTTGTGGAGCCCTGTGCTAAGGTCACATTTTGTATTCCAGCAGGTCTACATTCTTTTGTGGTACTCAGAAAACAGACGGTGTTTACACCTCAAGGTACCCAGCTGTATCGTGATGAATTTTTAACTTCATGGAAGTATTGGCAATGGGGAGATGGCCATTTTTGTTATTTTCCTGTGATTTCCCTTCCAGTCGCTACCAAGTGCTGTTGTACCAGCTTTTCAATGCATAGTCTGATTCTTGGATTGAGGATGCACTGAATTTTGCTTTTGCTGCTCTGCTGAGAGTGGTCTGAATATTGTAACACACAACTGACACAGACTGGGAAAAAATAAAGGAATGTGATGCTGAGCTGAAGATAAAGCATAATGGAATATAATAGCAAGCTCTAACTATTAACTCAAAGAGCATTAACTGGAATAAGCAGCAGAGTGGTGATTACTGGGTGTTTGTTGGGAGAGAAGGTGATGACAGAGAGTTGAGTGGATCTGTTCCAGTGAAGGAACAGAATTACAGAATGGCTGAGATTGGAAGGAATCTCTGGAGGCCATCTGGTCCAACCCTTCTGCTCAAGCAGGGACACTCAGAGCTGCTTGCTCAGGAACATTTCAAAGATAGAACTGTTCTCATTGATGTTTGAAACTTTTGAAAAAATCTGTTGATTTTTTTATTATAGTGCAGCTCTAGCACAAGACCAATATCATAAAATTCCCATATTTTCTATGATTCATGACTGTCACAGTGAATGTATGAAATATAGAGACATGTAGCTCGTGCTGCCTGGCAAGCAAGTTCACAGACGCAACTTGCATCTCATAAATCACTAGTAATGAAGACAATATTAAAGATTTTTCTTTAGATATCAGTATTAAAACTTCTGAGCAAACCATATAACTTTGTAGGACTTTCTCCAATGTATCTGAGAGGAATGTAATTAACAATTAAGATAATGCACAAGGTTTAAAATCTTGTTAATATTGTTAATATTACCGTCCAGAAAGTGATAAAAGAAAAAAAAA
>VXAB01006131.1:311198-323942 GCA_013399175.1 Odontophorus gujanensis | reverse complement strand
CCTCCTTTCCCCCCTTCCTCCCTCCCTTCCTCTCTTCCTCCCTTCATCCCTTACTTCCTTCCTCTCTTTCTCTCTCTCTCTCTCTCTCTCTCTCTTTCTTTTGTCCTGTTGTACTTTTGGATTCAGTTTGAAGTTCATTATTTACTAAGCAAAGATTTGCTGGATTGGAAGGTATCATATTGCAAACTGACTTTTCACTGCAGGACAACAGTTTGTGCATTTTTGATGAGTGAATAGCAACAAAATCTTTCATCTGCAAACTTGAAAAGTGCATGGCTTCTATTTAAATGACATTTTAAAATGTATCTTCATGTAGCAAAGGTACATTCACCATGTAGAGAAGATCAGATGGATCATTTCACTTCTCATTGAAATGCAGCCATTTCTGGGATATGGAATATTATTGGTTCTAGCAAAGTAAACAAGAGTTTACTGAGGAGTGGAATAATATGTACTGCTAAAACACCAGGGAAAAAGTAAGCAGAGTAGAATGTAACTATTTAGTTAAACTATCTTGTATATGTCTTAAGATATACTTGTTTGAAATAATGGGTATTTTCTTAAAGCTATATGAACTCAAATGCTGTTTCTATAAAGGGAGATGTTTGACCTGCTTCAAGCTATAAAAGAAGATTTGTGATTCTTCTTAGTCCACATGCCCTAGATTAATGTTAGTGTCAAAGTGATTCTACGTTAAGCTTATTTAATGTACCTTTGGGCTGTAAGATGTTACTTTGCCAGCAGCAAAGGTCACATGTTTTCAGGTATTGACAGCACAAGTAATGACAAGTTGTTTCTGTGTTTGAGTAGATCAGGATCTTTTTAGCATTCATTCAGTGGATTTGGCAAACTGTAGTCTCTGCCCAAGAGGGCTCTGTGCCTTTGAGCATACAGCAGAGGGAATTATTAAACCTCCGGCTCTGAAATCTATAGCTTCATTTAGTTCAGACCTCCCAAAGGAATTTTTATGCCTTGAGCTAAATAGCAAACAATTTTGAAGCTGACTTTACCTATCTAGCAGATTTCTTCTTGATCATAAGAAGAAATGGAAAGAATAATTTATATATTTGAAGGAGGAAGAGCATTAAACACATTTTTTGTTTAAATATATTTATGCATAGTAGGTCAAACTAGACTTGCAACTGCAGTTACAAAAACCAAAACAAAACAAAACCAAAAAAATAAAAAAATAGTCCCTGTGAAACTTTGCAAACATGGGTGCTCACAAAGGAATCCTAGCTGGAACTTGGGAGCAGGACTGAAGTGCCATTTTCCTGCCTCCTTCCCAGGTTGTTGAGTGGCATAACCAAGTCGTGTAATGATACCAAGATTTACACAATGCTGTAAGTCATCATTAACAGGCAATCAGAAAAATGCATTAGGCTGTTCAGATGGAAGCTTGATGTTTCCCAAAGATTCACAGACTAAACATGACTTCTCCTGTATATTTTAGTGGTAATGAATGCTGCGGGGTAACGTTTTGTTCTCTTAGGCAGAAACCGCAAAGATGATTCCTGCCATGAAACTCTGAGAATAGAATTTGATAAGCATTATCAGACATCTACAATCTGTGTGGGAGGCTGTTTCTCCTAGACTGGGATCTGAGAAATGGGAACTGGGAACAGCTTATAGTGGGTGACAAAAGAATGGATAATCCAGGTGTGTGTCTCACACAAATGCAGAAACCTAGATCAGGGTTACAGTCAGACTTCACTGGGAAACAGAAATTTTGAACCTGAAGTCACATCCTCTGTCTCAGTGTTTCCTTCCTGACTATATATTTATCCCCAAATTGTCACATGATAAAAAGCAGAAAGGTTTCAAAAATGCCAGCGCTCTGTCCCCATATCCACTGATCTGAACCTGCAGAACTGAGCCTCTCTTCTACTCTTCCTCTCCTGCATGTGGGTCTTGTTTAGGGCAGGTTTCCCAAGAGATGGAACCTTTTGCCACCATTGCCCGGTGACAGAGGAACTCTCCTAGGGCTGGAGTTGAAGCTCCAAATGTCATCTAGGGGAGGAGCACTTGAATTTCACATCTCCAGTTTCCTGGTGGATCCATAACTTCCTGTGAATTTTCTACACCCGAGGTGTGCCTCACAAATTGGGCTCCTCTGGAGACTTAATGCCTGTTTTGCATCTCCCAAACAGCTTTAACTGTTAGGCAGGATCTTTCACAATTAGTGCAACAAAGACAGGGTGACAACTGAGCAGACCCAGAAGCCTAGCATTAGGTCTCCAAGGAACTTCAGGTATCTTAAACTGTGCAGCAAAGTAGATACAGATAATATTAATTGCTATTCTGAAGTCAAACTCCTACATTTCTCTGAAAGGATACTAATGGGATTTGTTGCATGCTTTGCTGAAAAGCACATTGGTTCATGCTATAGTGACCAGAGTATTGTTAAAGTTTGCTCATTTGTTCACGGATCACATTTTTCAGAGGTGTCCGTGCAGGGGTCTAATTGATCTGATTGAACTGATCAGCGCAGACTTGTGCGTTGTCATGCCTTTGTCACATCTTTCTCACATCTGTGCTATTTGTTTCACTCCCTCCCTTTTCCCTTTCCTCTCATTATATTTTATCAGTTTCCCTAACTTTCCTAAACATTTTTCCTTTTATTTCTCTTCCCATTGCCTTTTCATCTTCTCAGAAACCTGTGGCAGATGTAAAGAAGGCAGATGGGGGATGAGATGAAATATGATCTGCAAATCCAATATAGTTTGCCTCCAGGTTCTTCATAGCAAAATTTAGTATCTGGATAGCTTCCGTAGCTTGCTTGCACAGCTGAACAGCGGAAGGGGAACGGGATACTCTCGAATGTGATGGTATATTAAGCTTCAGGAGAAAGCAAAAAGCATTGCAGGCAAAAAAAAAGGCATTACAAGCCAAAATTGTGCCAGTCTTTCCCTCACAGTAGCAATAAGTACTCAGGCACAGCTTTCCTAAAGT
This sequence comes from Odontophorus gujanensis, assembly GCA_013399175.1. Lineage (NCBI taxonomy): Eukaryota > Metazoa > Chordata > Aves > Galliformes > Odontophoridae > Odontophorus > Odontophorus gujanensis. Next base: position 320,990 of record VXAB01006131.1, on the reverse strand, counting down.
ATGAGGAAAAGCAGTAAGCGAATATCTTCAGTGTTTCAAGTGGTGTCTTGTTTCAGTGTCATTCTTCCAAAGGCACCAGAATTATGTTGGATTATGTTTCTAAAATTAAGGATTACAATTGATTCTTCTGAACATAAATATAAGTTTTTTTCCTCCCTACTGTATATTTTAGTGCATTCATATGCTTTTTCTGCCCTTATGAGGAAATTAGTGCACTGAGTTTTAAATAAATGTATAGGAAAGGAAAATAATGTATGTTTATGTACGTGACTGTAGATAAAGATGAAGACATTGATTTATTCTCTAATCTTGTTTTGTTGTGGTGACTGCTGACTCATTAATCATAAACTAGGAAATCATGATAATTTAAGAAACCTTCCCCAGAGTGCCTCATTCATCCTCTTTCTTCATTCTTTTTTGTAGCTGTACAACAGTTATACCTTTAAGTTGATCTCAAAGGAGCAGGCACCTCCAGGGAGATTTTAATCTATGTAGGTACAGTTAGCCGGTCTGCTTCTTGAAACTTCTGAATTTCATCTTTTGAAATTCATATTAATGAATAAACAATTCATAATAATAAATAAAACATATTTTCAGGTGCTATAAAAACTCAGAAATTACACCAATTACTTGATCAGCAAGGAGAGTGTTGATCTCATTTCTCAGGTGATAAGTGATAGGACATGAGGAAATGGCCTCAAGTTGCATCAAGAGAGGATTAGATTGGAAAGAAAGATTTTCTTCACAGAGAGAATGACTGGGCATTGGCATGGGCTGTACAAGGGAGTCTCCATTCCTGGGGAGACTGGTATGAAGATATGATGTGGTACTAAGGGGTTAATGATGTGACTTGGTAGGTCAGGTGGATGGTTGGACTTTAGGATCTTGAAGGTCTTTTCCAACTTAGATGATTCTATGATCCTGTTGGTGCCAGTATGTGAATATCAGGTCCCCCAGTATAGGCAATAACATTCAGTGCCTGAACTTCTAAATACATTCCCAGGTTCCACTGACTGCACAAACTGTGGTGGAAGCTTAGACACTGTGTTGACACTGACATTCTGAGAAATAAATCAAAGTGTCTAGGTGGAGATAAATCCCACACAATATAACGATCTAAATATATGTAGATGTATGTATGCATACAGTCTGTGACTGAATTAGTACTGCAGTTATTTTAACATGAATGAAAGTTGAACCTATTCTATTATGTGATGCTCAGGTTTAATTGAAATCCATTGTATGGCTAATTTACTTTTATTTGAATTTATCTATTGCAAAAGGGATATGTAGAACTGTGCTCATGAGCTAAGTAACTCTAGAGTACCTTTCTTATGATTAGGATATTCAGGGTGTTCAGTAACCGCTTAATATCAGTAACTTCCATTAAGCATTACATGTCAGTTGCACTTACTCATTTTCAATAAAACTATTAAAACCATGTTAGAGAGCCAGTCCTGTAGTGTCTAAACAATTCCAAAAGTGATTTGTAGGTTTTTGTGCTTTCTCCTGTGTGCAGGTGAATCTGACTCTCCTAAATAATAAGATCCAGTCTTGTTTTTCTGTGCAAAACAGGTTGCTGACAGCATAGAAATAAAGAGGAGTTTGACTTCTTTTAGATTTAGAGCTCTTAAATTCTTCTGTCACAGCACTGCCTTGCTAGATATGTTGGTTATGCACCCTTATAGAAGCAGGATGAAGTCAGCACTTGATTATCCCTGTGTTGCAGATTGTTTGTGCCAGAGATATTAGCTGACACACACAGCCATATGAGTGTGGCTACACTGCTTCTAGGAGCATCTCAACTCCATAATCAGTACAGCTACTTCTGCATTATACAGAGCTGGAGTTAATAAGTCCATATGAATCGCATCTAGCTCCATGGTAATTCAGTTCCCTGGGAAACAGAGGATCTCAATGGTGTCAACCTACATCCAGCTGGAGTTTGTTACTTTGAGCTCAGTCTTGGCTCTGCCAAGCCCGAGGTGGAGCTGGCATTGGTGGTGACTCTACAGCTGACATGTGAAGCCTTTGCTTTTGCACTGTGGTCACTTTTTCTAGAGGGGAGTTTGTGGTTTAGTAGAGGATGCACAGTACCACATGTTTTCAGATAGTCTGCTCAGTTTTCTTGTCAACTGCTGAGTCTTTCTGAGATGCTAGGAAGGGTGACACAGACCTATATTCAGTCAGAGCAGCCAACATGTTCCAGTATCCAGTCTGGATAGGTATGGATTGAGACTGTGTGCTTACTTAAATTTATCAGGATTAATATATATTTTTTAGGATCTCAGTAACAGGTGTGTTTTTTAAGGGTGTGTATCCATCTCTTCAAATCAAGATTCTCCAGTGTGTTGATCCCTAGACAGGCACTGTCCCTATTTATGTGGGCATCTCTTGAAAGCATGAAGTAGTCACTGAATCTTTCATTTTCTAAACCTTTAACATTAATATACATGTACTTTCTTCACATATCAGTGAGACACTTAAGATCTGGAGTAATCTTGAAAGCTTAGCTTTGGATTTACTTGAACATCAGAGTTTATAATTTTAATTTTATAAATTATAATTTATAAAATTGCAGCAGTTGAAGCATTCTGTTTCCATACCTGATGGAGACTTACAAATGAAGTCATTTTTATTTGCTGTTGATTTTGCCTACACAAAAGGCAGACAATTCTGAACAACAAGCTTTTGGGATATTCTACCAATTTCTTTATGACTGCATATTCATTTTTTGATTATAATTTTCTTTTCAAAAATCTTATTTGAAGAAATGGATGTTCCAAAAATGTGATATTAGCTTATGTATAGATGAAGTCTAAAAACCTCTAGCATGCTGTCGGACAGTGAAAAACTAATGTCAACAGGGAAGATTGAAAATAAAGAAAACATAGCAAATAAAATATCTTACTTGTGCAGAGGCAACAGTCTCCAATGGAGTACAAATATTTTTCATATCTGTAGCAACTCATCATCAAGAACTCTCTAAACATATAAATTAATTAATCTTCAAAATTTGGAAAGTAGATGAGTGATAGAATGGTTCGGTTTATCACTGGAGTGCAGTCATTTGTGATTGATGTTTGACAGCATACAACCCTGTTGACCCAGATGGTAACAATCTCATATAGAAAGTATAGACTGTAACTGTAGACAATATTCTGACTGACCATTTTATGTCAACAGTGACAAAATTGACATACTGCTTAAAGTGAGAAGAAAACTACTGTTGGTGTTGTTTTTTGAATGCATTGGGAACCTCCATCAATACCTGTAGTTCCAGTCATGCCTTGTTATTTGCCTGGGCGAGTCCCTTAATCTTTTCTTATCAAAACAAGGACAAAAGACATGCCATGTGGAACAGATTCTGAAAGCTATGTGGAGCCAAAAAAAATCTGTTGCCTGTGACCCCAGGGAAAATTGGGACATTTGGTAAGATTTCAGTTTGCTTGTATTTCTTTGAGCATTTCTGCTAGAAGTGTTGAATTATTTGAACTACGTCAATAATTACCCAAGTTTGCCTACACGATCTAATTCATTTAAGAAATTACTTATGAAAGCAGTGAATTTGATGACAGTTAAGTTAAACCAATTAATCATCAGTTAATCATGGCCTTGCATCTAGACAAGCAGCAGTCTTACAATATGCTGTGCCTGAAGGCAGTAAGAATATTGTATCTCAAATGAAGCATCGAGAGTATTTCTTTTTTATGTTGTGATTGTGTTAGCCTATAGGCATACTACAAATTCATTAAAATTAAAAATAATTTTAAAAAATAAATTCTTTACTACCCTTCCTGCAGTGTAATCCAACTTTTCAGAAACTGTATTATTTTCTGAATTTCCTCAGCCATTGGAAGAAAACAGTCCAGGCCGTAGAAATCACTGTGCCACAAACATACCACCATCTCTCTTTAATAAGCTTTTATCTCGCCCTAAAGTTTCAGAGACATTTTGAGTGACTTGCAGGTAAACTCATCTATTGTTTCCAGCTAACATTCAGTTTCAGACTAGTGGGCCAGGCTTCAAGGTGTCACCACTGCAGAATTATAGTTCAGGGAAAGAGATGACCTGTTGGGTGCAATGCTCAGAACCATTTCTCTGTAGATGAAAACCAGTGCTTCTGACTTCATCCAAATACAGCTAAGCAGAGCAACTTTTGTTTGAGCATCATTGCTATCCAGTAACTTCTTCATAGTGCAGTGTTCTGTAGCTTCTTGGAGATCTGTTGCATGTTTCTAACAGCACATAACCATGCATGCTAAATTGCTGTACCTGAGTGTTGATGGGACAAAGACTTTAATCCTGATAGTGGGTTTTTATCCAAGAAGAATGCAGTCTCTGTGTTTATAACAGAAACTTTAAAAGATGCCTTAATAATCTTCTCTGTTATTTCACCTATAAGTATTAAAATTCAAGGTAGTTCAGTGTAATTGGCTTTTGTGTGGCAGACCTGTGACATTGTGTCCTTTGTCTGCCTCTGAATCTTACCTTCCCAATGAGTTCCTTTCAGTTTTCCTGAGTGCAATTTTAATGGACCTGTCTGAAACTCCTTCAGCTACACCTTTGGTTAATTTCTGCTCTGCTTATGAAATCTAATGGAATTGTGCCAAAATTAACAGAATTGAAAACAGCAGTAATTAGGAATTAAGCTGCTAATACTGGGGCTGCTCTAAAAGTAATACCTCCTTATTATGTTATTATGTTGGCCCACAATGTCAGATGCAGATGTTGGTGAAATGGCAGTAGAGGTTGTTCCTTCCTGGCAATATTCCATTACATTTTGTTGCTTTGTGACAGACAGCAGCAGAAGGGCAGTCTGGAAAAAAATGAAGTCTGATATAGAAGTGCATATAGAGAAATGGTGTGGAATTTAATTCCTTCATGTGGAAAAAATGGCACCTGTTGACATTGACTGATGCTTGCTGTACCCTGGTGGGGACCACACAGTGGATGTGAGGACAGTGAGGTGACGTGTGGTGCCTTTCATCAGTGGTGACAGTGGTAGTGGGTCACCCCTGCTGGTGCAGATTGTTACAAGTGGATAGTTACAAGTGTGGCACGCAGGCCATTGCTGGTGAAAATGCACAACTAAGGTGGTGACTAGAGAATCATAGAATCACTGAGGTTGGAAAAGAACTCCAAGTTCATCCATTCCAACCATCCACCTATAGCCAATATTTGCCACTAAATATTTTCCCTCAGTACGAAATCTAAGCGTTTCTTGAACACCTCCAGAGGCAGTCACTCCACCACCTCCCAAGGCAGCCAATTGAAAAATAGTGTTTCGTAGCTGAGAATTTTCTCTATCGAAAGGTATTATTGTGTTTCTAGTGTTGGTTGTAGTTTCCACAGAAATAAATAGGAGGCATTATTTTTGGAGCTACCTATGTAATATGAATAGGCAAATACACTGATTGTAAAGTAAAAACAATAAAATTTCGCAGCTCAAATGCCAGCTTGTTTTCTATGCTATGCTGACTGGTTCCTGTATTTTACATGCTTAGTTCAAAATTGAAGAGATGTCACTTTTTCAGAGAGTGATCCAGTTTATTCATTCCATAGCCTTAGGCAAAATTCCTCAGCACTCTGTATTTTGTTATGGGAATATTCATGTTCTGAATTCGAGTGCAAATGTTTGCTCACATTATCTATTTGAACAAACCAGTTGTTTGACATTTCAAGCCACTTTTTAACAAAGTCTGCTTCTAAATAAAAATGTTCTTAGTTAATTCTTGAGTTTACTTTGCTAGGCCAGCCACACTGAACCTTGAACAAGGAACAGGTGTTGAAAAATGAAAGTACAATAAAGAACATTACTAAATTTACCTAAAGCTAATGATGTAAGGGGTCCTGCTTTTCCAACGCGTGCAAGTAACTTAAGGCCATTGAGTGGTGTAAAGCTGTAGCAGTGGTACTAGTGTTCTCAATCTTGCCTGCACATAGCAGGAGAGCAGCCAACTTTCTGTTCCTGGGAGAAGAAACAGTTCTTCTGTCTCCCTCTTCTCCTGTTCTGCCCTGTCAAAATGAGAACAGGATCTTCACCAAAATGGTTACCTGGTGTATGTGCATGATAAGAATGACATTCAGGAAGGTCTTATCAGTTCACCTCTTGGTAAGGATGGCTGGGGAGGAGGGCTATAATTTCCCCTTTGTGTAGTTCTCTGACTTTCCAGATGTGACCCCACCATATTAAACGAGAACAGTTTACTGTGATAAACACAGAATTAGAAACTTGTAGCTCTATCAAAATGAAAACCATGTTTCAGAAACTTAAAGCTGTCTTGGCTCAATAAGTAGGCTTGTTCCTTACTCCTACTCTCTTTTTAAAGGAGGCACCAGGGAATATGGATTAAATGATTAAGTAAAATCAACTAACGACATTAAAACATTTAGTTGGATAAAAATATTGGGGTTTGTTTTTACGATACTGTGAAGGTTTCTCATATATAGTAGGAAAGACTCTTATTTAATAGGACTTGGCCGCAAGAGTTGTACAAAGGATCAGAGCCAGAAATAGCAGTCAGGAAGAAATGATACTTCAGACAAAATGGAGCAGTATTCCCTGTCAGTTCTGCCAAATTTGTTAATTTATTTTAATGATTTTTTTAAGCACTGAATGATACTTTGTTTTAGTGGAGGTAACTGGCCCACACGAGCAGGCTACATGACACTGAAGCCATGTTTTGATTAGCATTAAGATTCCTACATAACTAAATCAATTCATTGTGCAAAGGCACAAGAGCCAAAATAAGTAATACTCTCAGAATTAATGATGTTTGGTCATCTATTCTCCAGTGAGGCTAGAAACACAGGCGAATGTGATGCCCTTCCCACTTTATGTCATCGGAACACTTCCTTCTTCAACTCTGAAGAAACACAATTTTAGTATTGTCAGTTCTCTCTGCTATATCAGACATCTCAATTTTGGCATCATATGATCCTAGAAAAACTTATCTCTCATTCAGAAGAAAAAGAAATCTTCTTTAGGACTTCTGATTGACAAAAAAACTTTCAAGATGTACAACCATAAAGGCTGTGATTCCAAAAGATAAGTAATATGAACATATGATTTATTATTGTTTTAGAATATTATTATTTTGAAACCTGTTTCTTGACTTATCTTGTAGACTCGACTCATACCTTTTCCATTTAATGCTCCTGCTATTGGCAGGAGCAGAGCTTTTCATTTTACAGTGGTTCTCCATATTTCTAATGTTCAGTAACTTTAACATTTCTCATTTTCATCTGCACTGCTTACCTTCTTTCTTGAATTCCTCTGATACTATTGAAGAAAGAATTTTGCCAATAACTTCAGAATGGAGCTTTCAGGAAATTTAAGGAAAGATTTAGTCCTTCACACTTTTTCAGACTGGGCCAATTGTGCAGCATGGTTAAATCACTGTTATTCTTTTATTCCCTGTGTATAAATTTAACAGCAGTATATAAAAATCTTTTTGATGTCTAGGATAGTATATAGCATCACAGGAAATCTAAGGAGTTCTTCTAAGCTGATTAAATAAAACCAACAAGAATCACAGGAGGGAAGGGGGGAGGGAAAACACTTGCTGGCCTGATCTGAGATGTTTGCAAAAGCTGCAGCAATTCTCCATCAGTTAAGGATTGAAGTTTCCCAGGTGGACTGATGACCTTTGATCTGATAATTGCTGATCTTCCTGCAACTCCAAGAGTGTGTACATTAGGGTTAGAGCAAAAAAGGGATAAATATTAACAAAGCATTTTTATTCAAGAACAGCAAGAGTCAGGCAATTAAATGCTCCTTTTCATCCCATGGAGCAGAATAGTAACTGAGATCCCCCTAATTTCATAGAGCCTAAGTTCATAGAGCTTTCTACGGCTGTCCAGGACTGTAAACAATGCTATGCCAAACAGGGACAACATAACCTATTACTATGGACTCTGTTACTTTTTTTTAAACAGAGACACGAGTGGTTTATTTACCTGGTAGTGAAGCTACTTTCTTCTGGAGTTAGTTGTTGCTTTAGTTAGCAGGTCAAATGATACTCAGAGTTTGCCAAAAGGCTTACCATCTCCAGTCAAGATGTTAATTTGCATGTCTGTCATGGATTGGAAAAGATTAAGCACTAGCCTTTTTTCTAGCATGTCAGACTTATTGTGCTGTTATCTTGAAGTATTTTAAAGCCAAATAAAATTGAGATTTTCAGACTGATTAGCTGGTGTGACTGCAAAAGGATTTTTGTATTCATGAAAAGTCTTTGTTATAGCAGCCATCATATCTGACCTGCTCCCTAGGTCAATAAAGATGAAGGGCTCTTGGTCTGTTGCGAAAGGAATTCATTGTGAACAAAGATTGTGCCTGCTTTCATATGCATACACTTACTGCAAACCTAGCAACATACATGTTTTCTTCAATTGATTAATATAGCATCAAATGAGACATACTGTTTCTCTGGAAGGCATCCTTGTAAAGCTGTCTGAAATGAGAGGTTAAATATCAAAGGGCTAACACAAAGAAACAGAATGATCAAACAACTAGACTGTTTTGTGATTTCCATGGAACATTTTGCTGATGATTAAGTAAAGAAAAACCTGCTGAGAGGAGGAGTAAGCAATTACACATTGAGGATATTCCTACTTATTGCTTTATTAGAAGTATTCATAAAGTGAGAGACCCTCCACAGGGTCATCACTTACTAATTCTGTATAGCCAACAGCTTTGATGTGTTTACATTATGTAATTTTCTTGGAGGAAAGGAAAAGGCAGGAAATATTATCTAAAGTGATAATCTCAGTGCATCAGAAAAATCACAAAATTCAGAACACTTTGGTAAGTAAAGGAGACTGCAAGCTTATTAATAGCTGTAACCCAGCTTCAACTGCCAACACTCTTTCCAAGATAGCTAGATAATAAAGTTAATATAATTGTTATAACTACTGGTTACTCCAAGATACAGAATAATTCCCAAAAGCAATAGACAGATTCTTCGTTGTCAGCACAAGATACCAGTGGCGATAATTGACTGTGGAAACAGAGAAAACCTTTCTTACTAGATCACGAAAGCTTCCTTTTATTGAAGTTTTCATATATTACAAGTAAAAGACTTCAGAAAATGACACAATAATCTTCCATCTTCCTGCTAAGTAACCTTGCCTCTATGCTGACCACCATTGTAACCCTTTCTCCTTATAAGGAACTAGAAGGGTACTTGAGTAACAATGGAGTGTGGAGAACATCTTACCTATGTCTAGCCTGTGCCAGTAATAGACTGAAATATCAAGACTACTGTTAAATCTTTCAAATGCCAACGTGTATGTCTCTGTCAAAAAAGAAAAAAAAAAAAAAAAAACGGATCTGTAGATCTTTGCCAGTTCCCTTACATGTACCTGTATACATTACTGAAGAAATACAGCCTGTCTTATACTCCTACAGTATAGAAAGATTTCAGTAAGTGAAACTATAATTTCACTTTGAACATTGACCCAGTATTTGGCAGCCATAGCTATGATGCAAAGTTGATGAATGGAAACATACAGAAATACGTCTTTAAAGAGGCTTACCTGGATGATCATTAAGGTTCCAAACTCATGGTCCAGCCTAGCTTGACATGTCATCATCCATAATAAACTGCAGAATGGTGTTAGTTTTGGAAAGTCCTTCTGGCGCAACAACCTCTGTTGTAATACAATAGGGGTTTTAGTGGGGCCTTGCACTTATGACTGTTGTCATTTAATATTGTGGAGATCTATGGTCTGCCCTGTGTCTTTCATTAAGTGTAGAGCTGGCTAGAGGATGACAGTTCAGCTTTCAAG
>VXAB01006131.1:258230-311150 GCA_013399175.1 Odontophorus gujanensis | reverse complement strand
TTTTTTTTTTTTTTTCATTTCACAGTGCAATGAAAACAAAGCCTTGTAGTATTTTTCGGTTTTCTTTCTACGACACAAAATTATATCTAAATTCAACTTCAGATTGAAAAGTTAAGGTTTTCTATCTAAGCCTTATGTCTAGGTAAAAGCAGAAAGAATAGTTGAGACGATCTTTCTTTGTTTTAGTTTCAGTCTTATTTAGTTGGCACTAGTGATATTCAATTAGCTAATTGTTTGCACAGTAAATTGAGGAACTTAGATGAAGGATGTTCTCTAGGAGAACATGCTGAAATACTGAAATTATTACATCCAACGAGCAGTTTGCAAATAACACATTCAAAAATTGTCGGAAAGTCTTATTCAACAGGATATTCACCAAACAAATGGCAGAAGGAGCAGCTTTTCAGCAATAAGCCTTAGGCAGGTATTAGATGCTAACTTGTGACATTTATCACACTGTCTAGGAGACGCATATGATTCACACTAGTCAGTCAGTTGCCTTGGCTTTAAGCAATTTCACGCTAAAAAGAAAATGTATTAGCAAAAGCTCTTTGCTATTTGGTTATGGTTATTTGCTTCCTAAGATTGCCTTCCTGCTGTGTCCTCACCTGTAAGCTAAAACCTGTATCATTTGATTGTTACAGCTGATATATTTTTGCATAGACCACTGAATTGAATATGAAATCACAGAAGATAGCATAATTTATAATAAATATTCCCCTTTTTACCACGTTATAGGTGATGACTTGTGATGTGCTCTAGTCTACTATGTCATAATTTCTGCTTCCTCTCGTTTACTTCCTTCCATGTATAATAACCAATTTTGCTGATTTATCATGAACATTTTCCTGGTGAAATGTACTCATCCATTGCAACTCTTAGGGCCGCTTTTCTACATTTATAGATAGTGGGTTTCATTCTCATTCAGACAGATAGATACTTTTTCATGTAGGTGCTGAGTATCATCTCACTTACAACTGATAGTGTTGCTGTTGTCATGGAACTCCCAGTTCTGCCTATCCCTGGGGCTCCTTCACCCTACCAACAGCCCAAGACTCTATTTCAGCCCACAAGTCTGTCAGCTCCTCCTCCACTGAGGCTGCAGCAAGGCAGCTTCCCACTGCCTAGCCCTGCCTTGCCATGAGCCCCACTGAGCCAGGCCCAACCACAGGCCCCAGCCACATGGCGCACAGGGAAACATTGGCCTACACTGTGCCCTGACACTGTGGTTGTGTGTGTTATTTGAAACATGGGAGGATTTCATTTGCAGATACATAAAAATTACATTAGAGACCATAGGAAACACTTTGCCAGTGCTGACATTTCGCTGTATCTGTTTCCCAACTCTACCCTGTGAAAAGATGAATATGTAACTCAATATAATAGTTAAAGACCTAGTTGCAGGAGAGAAAGTCATGGAGAGAAATGTGGAAAGGTCTTACAAATAGTCGCACTATTAAGATAAATGCCTCTGACTAGAGGTCAACAGAGTTTTAAATGTGGGAGATAATGGAAACATAACCAGGTGCCATATGATATGTTAGTATAATGCATTTTTCATTTCACGTCCTTTCTCTCTCAATATGCCCTGGTATGTTTGATGTATTTTTGTCCAGATTTTATTGTGTCTATAATCTGAACGTACTTTACAAGCCAGGGAAGAGGTAAGTTTCTAAGAGCTTTCAGTAAAGTGGGAAAATAAGAAGGTGGAGTAACACAAGCAGACAGCAGAGAGGTGGATTACACTATGTACACTATGGGTGCTGTCATCCCCATCCTGCAGGTCTGGGGAGTGGATTTATGGCATATTGTCTGCTTGGAAGCAGTGCAGTTTTAAAGGAAATGCTGAGAAGTGTTGGGAGTTTTATTAAAGCACATTACAAAATTGTATAAAATGCAGAACAGATAGGAAGATGTTGTTGCATTTTCAGGTTATTCTCCCTTCTGTAGCTTTGAAGTTTGATGAACTGCTGTCTTTTAACACCACCACGGTAAGTATTGTGGGTTTTTTTCAAATGGTGTTCATGTTTTTCCTTAGAAGTAAGTCAAAATTTCCAGATGCTATATCAAGATATACAAAAAATAGAGCATTTTTAATTTTGAAATTTTTACATGTTAATTTTTAGAGTAGAATTCTTCTACCACAAAGGAAAAGGGGCAGAAAACAGGGAGAATTATGCCATAACTTCCTTGTAGAGTTGTTCTGAATATTCTGCCCAAGGGATACTGTTTGTTCTTTACTTTAAGCCATGGAAATAGAATCACAGAATCATAGGGGTTGAAAGGGACCTCAAGAGATCATCGAGTCCAACCCTCCTGCCAAAGCAGGTTCCTGCCAAAGCACCCCTAATTTTGAAGGGAACTTCACTGGGGTCTTTGTTAGTCTATGAAACCTGCACCTCAAATTATATCTGTTATTAAGAGCTTAAGATCAGAGCTGCCTACATAAGTAACCCTTACTAAGTGTAAGAGTCTGTGGGAACAAATGCAAATTAATAACTTTATTCCTATTATTAAAAAAAAACCCTCTGGGAAATACATTAATCACTGTGATGTTAATAGATCATAATGATGTCTTCAAGAGTAATCTGGTTTTTGATAAATTTTAGACTACTGAGAAACAAAAAGCGTTTATAGAACTCACTACATACAAGGATGGTTATGATTAGTCTTTTTCCAGAAGATTTTTCCTGTAAAACTGCTTTGTTGTGGTTGTAACATTCTTAATTTTAAAGATAATTCTTCTTGCAAATGCAGTGCCTTTGTAAATAGAGGCTTTGGAAAGTTATCATTATACGCTGTCTGCAGTACTGTACTTAGGATTTTACAGTCTTCTAAGAAACCATTTAACAACTTGAATGATATTTCAAGAACAATTGGAACTTGTTGACAGTGCTAAAAATTTGGAATTCTGTATTTTAAAGCAGTAAGAGTTTCATCTAGTGTTACAGACGATTTAGGCTACCTAGATTTAGACTTTAAAATCAGCCATATGGGATAGAAGGCGTCCCACTAGAAAAACATGCATTTAACTCCTGATAAATTACTCATTTTTGCTTGTTTATTTTAAAGGACAACATACACAGGAATGTATTCATGGCAGATGAATTAGCTCCTATATTATGAGTGTGCAGTGTGGTTAGTATGAGCCATTTACACCACCCGGAACATCAGAAACCAGTCAGATCATTTGTTTCATTCCAGCTGTGCTCTTTACATTTACATGGGGCCTCGAGCAGCAGGGATTTCAGCTCTCTCTTTTCTGATACATAAAGTTGCACTTCTTTTTCAAATGTTAGATACTTTAATCACTCACCTATATTAAGAGAAAAGAACAAAACAAAACAAAAATGTCTAAAATCAGCTTCCATTTTTCTGTTCAAGTAATGACCCCTTGAATAATAGTGTTGTAAGACTTCTCCCCAGTTCAGTAAACTTCAGATAAAGCCTGAAATTTTTGCTATTTCCCATAACTGAGGAGCAAAATTTAATCCTTAACATTTCAGACTTTCTAATGCAAGAGAAAATGTTGGAGATTTCTTAAAAGCTATGTAAAGTGATGAAATAAGTACAATGGAAATTCAGTAGGAAGGTTCTTTGACTTGTGTGTAAAGAGAGAGACAAGTGTTATTCAGTGAACGATGAATTCTGGGACTTGCCTATGTCTTTCAGAAAACATCCTACATATCTGTTGTTACCTTCTGGATTTTGATAAGCCTGTAACTGTAGAAAAAGCAGCATTTTCTATAGCACTCTTCATTCCTGATCCCAAAGAGTTCAGAAATAATTAGAAATAGAAAAATCATCATTTCAGTCAATCAAATTACTTGAAAATCTTCAGTGATTCGTTTAGATTACAAGGAAAGGTTCTGTGAAATTTTTGTTTCGCTTAGTTCAGCTCTCTTTTCCCTAACAGTGATACTTCTTTAAACAGACATGAATATGTACTGTGGCGTGGCACTTGTTAGATGGCATCTGTAATGTCGTGTCCAGTTCTGGGCCCTCAGTGTAGGAAAGAAATCAATGAACTGGATCTGTGTTTACCAGAGGGCCATCAAGATGGCTGGAATTTGGAGCACTAGACCTGTATGAAGGTGCTATGAGAGTAGGATTGTTCATCAGGGAGCAGAGATAGCATCGGGGGTTCTAACAGTAGCCCCCAAGTACCTGGTGTTTATTGAGAAGACACAGACCAGACCTTGACAGTTATGCATTGCAAGAGAGCAAGAGGCAATGGATGTAAGTTAAACATAAGTTTAGACTGGATATAAGGGAACAAAAATCACCCTCAGGACAGCCAAACAGTGGAACAGGGTACCAGAGCATTTGGGCTGTGTCCATCCTTGGGGGTTTTGATTACTTGAGTTGGTAAAGCTGTAAGCAACCTCATCTGACCTCACAGCTGAGCCCACTAAGGGCAAAGATGTGGATTATCTATATGCTGGTTTAAGCGTTCCTGAATCAGGTCATTGATGTAAGAGAGAAATGCAGTTTATGAGACACTTTTTATATAAGAACAACTCATTTACATTTAGGAAAAAAAAAAAAGAAGTCCAGTGAAGCAAGCATTGATAGTTCCCAACAATCACTGTAAACTGGGATGCTTCACAAATTCCTTCCTAAACGATTTTAGGGAAAGCACTGTCATTCTGTCCTTGCCTTTCTATCTCCTCTTCATCGCTGGGAGTGATGTATGATAAATCCTGGTCCTTTCCACTCTTGATCCATTCCATAGTATTCAGAAGCTTCCTACCTAAGTATTACAAATTTCCATTCTGGTCTTCCCTTGCTTCTGCATAATGCACAGTCAGGTGCTGGAACATAAGGTTCTCTGCCCACTCCGTCACTGCTGGAGAAAATAATTCCATCTGTGCTGTGTCAGGCATCTTAGTAGAATCTTGGCTCATGAGCAGGCTTGCAATTACTGTCTATAAAGGAAGATGTACATCTATAAAGATTATATAAAATCATGTCTCATTACTGCTAAAAAAGAACTTTTCTTAATAAGTAGTCCATTGGAAATAAAAATGTGTGCTTGAATGTATTATCCTCAGCTTCTGTTCTTTAAAACTGCACTCATCTATAGAATCCAAGACTGTAAATCTGAAAGTCCCTGTATGTGCACTTGAAAGATGAAGAAAGTGTTTCCGCAGGCATTTTCACTTAGTAAATGAAAGCGCATTTATTTGTGAGATAAAGTTATTCACAGAATAATTTCAGCAAGTCATTTTTTAGTCTCTTAGATCTCAGGCTGAAGATTATTTTCAAACAACTCTTTGAGAACAGATATCTAGAATTCAGGCTGAGTGAATTGGTATTCCACAGGCGGGTAAGCTGTATATAGTATATTCTGTCCTTGAAAAGGAAAGTGTGGCTTTTATTTTAGACATTTATTTTTTTATAGGAATACTAATTTTCAGATGGAATTTAGTATTTAGATGCTTCAGTTTGGTGTTTTCTCAAGTACCAGCAGTGGTTAGCTTATTTTGAAATATTCAGCAAAGACCTTAAAGCATCCCCAGGGGTTTACTGTACCGAAGAATCCACAAGACGTTGGTTTAAGAAGGTGAGCAGACCTGTTCAACCCAGCAGACATATTTATTTTGCACAACAGAACATGTGTATTGTAATCTAAGTAAGGACTTGGGTGCTGCTTTGAAAATCTTGATGCTAAAATCCATCAATTGTATTCCTCGCTCATCATTGTTATCATTCCTGTGACAGTTTTCTTCACCCGGTAGAACACAGCTACAGGAAAGCTCCTAATATGGGAGTGAAGCTACATGAAGATAACTTTCTGGTCTTCCTAGCAGTGGGTCAGCCACAAGTCCCTCTGGGAATGCCTGTAAAGCACACCCTATCTATTGAGGTCTATGGAGGTATTTTTACATGTAAATCAGTGACATGCTACAGGACTGGAAAAGTCACTTGACAAAGAGAAGCAACTGAGTGAGAAAGGTCTTCCTTAAAAGAGAGTACTCAGGACCTGACCAATTGAGTCTCTCTAGTTAGTCCAATTAGATTCAGTTTGAATTTATTGAAAGTAAAGCTCGTTTGAATATAGTGGGACTAATTCAAAAACTAGAACTTATTAGGAATTGTCACCTGAGCTGGAAGTGAAGGAGAAACTCAATATGCATGTGCAAATAAGCACTCATGTGATGAATGTAAGTACACAAAGTACTGATGCCACAAACAAGTTAGCTTTCTGTACTGTAGTATAATGGAGTAAGTACAGGTGCTGCTAACTGTTTAAATACATAGCTTATGTAGTTTTGCACTGCCATTTCTTTGTGCTTCAATCCTTACTGTGGTTACAGCACAACCTACTTTAACTTGCCCATACGGCAGTGGAGCTGTGTACATTATGATAAGGAAATTGCCATGTCCTTGTTTTCTCATGTGTAACTGGATCCATAGATAATCTGTGCTAAAGATGACATATTCATATTCAGGTTAATCATGTCTATTTATTTATGTTCACGAAATAAAAAAGCAAAAATCCCTCTTTCAAAGCGTACTGCAGGTCTTTGAGGGGACATAAATGTACCTAAGAAGCACATTTTTTGAATTTCAAGAGTAGCCTATCTAAATGAGGCAGGAGAAGCTGTTCTCTTGCATAGTTTCTAAGTCCTGTGGACTTAAAAGGGAACTTAAAGAAACATGCAAACTGTGTTGCTGTTGTTCACCTCTGTGATATGATCTCCCAGTGCAAGACTACTTACTGGATCACTGAATCGTCAGTATGTTATTGTACAGCATGTTTTCATAATGGCCCACACTGTTGAGCTGAGCAGGGATACAGCAAAGAGATGTGGTTTGTAAAAGGAATTCTAAAATTACCTTAAATTCCTTCATACACAAAGGTTACTCTTTATAGTTGAAATATACTTGGAGTCTTTTAGCAATTATACTACCTGGTAGCTGGAAAGCCACTTTCTTTAAAGGTTAAAAAAGCCTGATATCAGAAGCCTGTTTGGAGCCTAGTGCACATCTAATTATCTTTCTTGGTCTTAATTATTTAGCAAGTGCTAATAAACTGCACGTATCATGACACTCATGTTTAATAAGCATATAAATTTAATTGATTTTTTTTTCCATCTCTTTGAAGACTCACAGACACGGAATTCAATCACAAGGCAATGGCATTATAACTTCCAATATAACATCAGGTTTTAATAAGCCTCCTGTTTGCTGCACACATGTGCTTAGGACTGCCTGGAAACCAAATCAGTAGAGAAAAGGGATTACTTTAGATTACTTTGAAATGTGCATTGTTTGAAATGGCCTCTGGTGACCAGCTTTCATGAATGGCTGATTTTACTTGTGGGGCACGTCATCTGGCTCAATTATACCAGCCTCTTTTGTATGACAAGTGCACTTCTCGGTTGTGTTGAAATATGGAATTCTAAAACAAAGTAAATCAGATGGTGAGAAATAGATTTGAGAAACTGTATATTATTAGAAGCTTGTAAATTAACAGAAGACATTCTTTTTTTGTCAGGAAGTATGTGAGAATTTTCTTTTAAAACTCGTTCACAGATTTGAGGTTAATATAAAAATATTTTTATTTGCTTTAACGTTTTTTTAACCATATTAAAAGCATTAAAATAAAAGACATATTTTCCTTTTCTCAAAGACAGTTAATTTCTTCTACAATTACGTATTTTCAAAATGTTATTGGAGTTTGCTGTTTGACATATGAAGTGCTGGAAACTTTTACCTACTAAGAATATCCCATAACCTGTACAAAGTTATAAAAGTAGGTTAGAAAGCATTCATTAGACTTTCAGCTTACTGCAGGCTTTTTCCGTCCTGCCTGTGTTTGTGAAATTACAATGCAAAAACTTAACAATAATGTAAGGTTATGATTCTTCCTACCTGCAATTACTTTAAATTATAGTTACTTTAAATTAATCTAGCCTGAGGCACCAAAGATACATCATTATAATACACAGGTTACATTTGGAAGTTGAGCAGATAACTGATTGATTAATAAAGTGTGTTGGAAATCCAATAGATAATGATTAGATTAGACCTGGATAGGAACTGCATTCTTTGTGTTCACTGTAAATCCTATACTTTACAACTAAGATTAGAGGATTAACCTTTAATAAGAGATGGTAGGTCTTGTTTTTATCCTGACTTCTGCTGTACATAAATGTTTCCCATGGCTTCAGGCTTGATATTCCCACAGGAAACTGGTCTGCAGATTTACGCTATTGTGCCTGGTAGCCTGAGATTGCAGTGTTTTCCTTTTAAATAGAAGATAGAACTGTAAGATGTGAGAAAAGCATTAACGTTACTAAACTCAAAACAGACATCTGTCAACAGCTTTTTCTACTTAAGGACTTCACTGTATTGGTGTAATTGAGAATTGTTAGCTTTATTGTTGTTGTGGAGTGTTGCAACCCTCTAGTCATTGGGGCCATATGATTTTAAAAGAAATTTCTGAACTGCTAGGTTGCTTTGGTACTGATGAACATGTCACTTCCCTGAACTTCTATTATGTAATTTCTATCTATCTGCACAATCATCATTAAATCACTAATTTTGTGATTTGGGGGGTTTTTGTTGGATTCTGTTGTTAACTACCCACCTGTTACGATTCAGACTATGTAAGAGTTTGAGAAGTCCACCCACCCTTTGACATAAATATCAAAGTCTGAGAAGCTGTACATAGAATCACAGAAGAGAAAACCCTATTCACTCCCTTTCACCTCGAAGTTCCCACATAGACAAAAAGGTCTTGAGTGCAGAAGGATTTCTAGATGGACATGTTTCATTTTGAAGCAGAGAACTGAAAGTTATAAGAATAAACCACTGATCCCAACCTTTGTGAGGACATTGATGGGTGAAGCCACCCCCATTTAACATGATGCGTATGATGAAGATGTCTGTCCCTATAGTCAGTTTCACCAGTCTTTCAAATGCAGCTGACCAGGTGCCTGTCAATGTGACTAACCACCAAAGTCATATTGGAAATTATAAAACACTGTCAATATCATATCATATCATATAGAATGGCTTAGGTTGGAAGGCACCTTAAACAGAGATCATCAAGCAACAAAGCCCTGCCATGGGCAGTGCTGATGACCACTGGATCAGGCTGCCCAGGGCCCATCCAACCTGGTTTTCAATGCCTCCAAAGATGGGACATCAACAGCTTCCCTGGGCAGCCTATGCCAGAGCCTCACTACTCTCTAAGTAAAGAATTTTTTCCTAACATCTAACCTAAATTTTGCTTCTTTTAGTTTTAAGATGTTACCTCTTATCCTGCCACTATCAGACTTTATAAGAATTTGATCCCCCTCCTGCTTGTAAGTTCCCCTCGAGTACTGGAAGGCCATAGTGAGGTCTCACCAAGCCTTCTTTTCTCCAAGCTAAAGAAGCCTGATTCCCTCTACCTTTCTTCATAGATGTGCTCCAGCTCTCTGATCAGCTTTATGGTCTCCCATCTGGCAGCAGCAGGAAGGTGGTACCAAGCTTGCAGTATATCGTATGCACCCTTCCTTTCTCTGCTTTTTCTGGATATTCAGAATTCTTTTTCTTGTGATCTTCTCTTCTACTTTTCTTGCTGAAACTCTAATTTGAAGGAAACAGAGAACCCTAGGGACATATTCCTGTCAAAAATCTTCATCAAAGATAAAGCTGTCAAGTCAACTGGTCATCCATAAAATACATACGATGATAGATAGTACTCTTCTGCTTGGAATTAGGAAGGAGTGATCATACACTTGTCATGATTGATGCTTGGTGTTTTGTATGTTTGAAGATTTTTATCCATCTATTTATACAAAAAAATCAGAGTAATAAACAATAGGATACTGGATAATAATGAAGAGCGAAACACTTAACTATGAAATTGCCATTGCAGTAGGAGTTCCTTCATTTGGGATCACTGTTAACACCTCACATTCATAACTTTCTGGGCATATTTATTGCTAATATTAGGGGAACTAACACTTGAGTTTTGGTTTTCAGCTCCACAATCACAGTCTGTCTTAGTCTTATCACTAATACATCTTTCCTTGGCCAGAGTAGATCCATTTTTGTTTGTAAGGCTTTAACACTGTCTTTGGATCATGTGCTGTCCTCTTCATAGTTGTAAGAAAACACCAGTATTGTGGTGTAGAGAAGATAAGTTGACATCCTTTTGTTACCACTTAGTTGCACATTACTGGTCTGGAGCAATTCATATCTCATAGTCTAGGGGACAGCTATATGTCCAAAAGCCTTACTCATTATCCTCACATTTGCCTTCAGATTTATAAACAAAAAAGAAATCTGTTCATGTAAGGCAGATTCTCTGTACAAAGATATGTGGAGGCCACATTTGAAATGCTTGAAATATAATGAAGCTTATAATGGAGAAATACATTTAAGGTTATAAAGTGACTTTGTTTAATAAACAAAATGCATGATCTTGGACAGATTTTTATTGGCAAAACACTAAATGGCACTTTGAGTGAGCACAGTAAAAAATTCACGTGTCAAAACAACGTGGATTTTTGAAACAAAAATGATATTTTTTTCAAAACAGACTGTCATTTCTTGTACTTCAAATTAAATACAAAAAAAAAAAAAACCTTAACAGTTCTTGACTAAAATGAATATAAAATCAACAAATAGTTTCAAAAGATAATATTCTATCTTTCACTTTTCTTCCTGGTCACTGAAGAGACCTAGAAATGAAGTCCTCCTAGCTTTTATTCCACTGACAAAAAGTGGCCCTTCTTTGCCAATGTAATTCAAGTTTCACGGGTAATTAATTCTCCATGCCAACGAGTCCTTGAACTGCTTGTTATAATACTAGCAACATAGAACGAACTAAAGAGCCAAGTTTTCAGATTTTATCCCATGAAAGGTGAGTACAAACTATGAATTTGTGCTTCTATGGGGGTGGGGGGAAGAATGACTGTAAAATAAAAATTACATCCAGATGAGGAAAAGTAGTCTCTCTGGATTTCCTGCTGTTCTGGTTTCATTTATTTGCTGACAATGTTTCGGTTTTCAAAGGTATAATCTTTAGGAAAAATCTAACTTAAATTTATAAAACAGCATATGTATAGAAGTTACAATCAATATGTGTAAATTCTGCTGGAGGAAAACATTTCCTATTAAGTCTAGATTTCTGAACACTACACAAAATTTGTTAAGTTTACGTCCGCATGTGAATTTGAAAAGGTCTCTTTTAGAATTTCTCGTATTTTTGTCTGTTTCCCAAGACAAATTATAGTGTCTGCAGGGACACTTGTAGACGACCAGACAGTATCCAACACAAACACTGAAGCCTTATCTTCCCTATCAAGGCTGTATTTTGACAGTTTTCGTTACTTCATTTCCTTCTAGAACTGGGAATCAGACTGTAAATGGGCAAGTTCTCAGTAAATATTTTCGAATAAAGGTTTGTCTTGTGTAAAAATGAAATTGTTATGAGTGACAAAAGGTGGCATAACTGTGCTTTTGTGTAGGAACAATTAAATGAAATTTGGTTAACTAATTTCATACATGCAGATCAGTCTTTATCGTTTCCTTTACCCATCAAAGGGAAAAAATTAGATAGTTGGAAAAGAAATTCTTGATGCTCTTTTTTCCAAAAAAGGATTGTTTAAGGTGGCCCTGACTTGCTCAAAATGTCTAAAGTGAAATGATTTTTTTTTTAAAAGCCAGCACATCCCAAAGAGTGAATGAAGAATGCTTGTCAATGTTACTTTGTGTTAGCGTAAATCTTATTAGCATTAAGGTGTAATTGTCAGGAACTTGCAGCTTCATACTGTGGGGAATTATTCAAACACAGTGCCAATGTTTGCTCAGTGCAGTCAGGATGACTGCACTTTCTGGGTCAACATTGTCTGAAAAAGTTTGCAGTACAGTACAACTGATGTAAGAAACTAAACATTGAGTCTCACTTCACATATCCTTTCGCTCTTTGTGAGGTGAGTCAAAGTTTCGCTATTTAAAGATCAGACGTAGAGAAATCATATTTCTCCTTCCCACCAAGAGCATGTAGTGTCTGGTGTCTGTCAGAAGAATGCTTACTTTTTCAGTAACCTTGTTCTTCAGTGTTTTTGATGTCTTCCATGCTCAGCTTAGAACAAATGCAGGAAAACTTTATTTTTAATAGTCAATCCAGACTAATGACAGACTTCCAGTCTGCTTACCTGAGTGTTGTACAATCACCAAATTGGCATCTAATTTTCAACACCTAGGCCCGTTATTGGCAGTGCTGTAGTGCTTGTCAGAGGCTGCAATGTTTGGTGGGGCAAAGACAATGAAAGACAGGATCTCTCTGCAACAGACACTTGGATTTTCCTTTTTAAGACATTCACAGTCTTCTGCTGTAATTACAGCCTGCCAGAGTGAGAAGCATGAAACTGTTTAGCTTGTGAAGCTTAAAATAAAAGGTGTATGTGAAAATAAGAACACAGTCCTTTTCCTAGCAGTCCATTTCCAAATCTCTTCCCCTCCCTCTCCTATGGCTTCTTCCCTGAAATTTAGAGCACCTTCCAATTAATGTATTTTTAGGTGAGTGATGGGACCTCTTTTTTTTTTTTTTTCTTTTTTTTTCTGCTTTCCTTTTGTTACACTGTTTGCACTTAATTGTGGGTTTGTTGTTAATGTTGTTTGTCTAAATACACAACTTAGCTTTGGAGCACAGATCTTGTGAATGGTGCTCCAGTCTAATTATATGTCCACCCAGTTCCCATGCAGCCTTATCAGCAGACTTCTTGAATGTTCTTGGACTTGGGTGGTAGTGTGGGTTTTTACTGACTGATGTCACCACGTTTCATCTGTAGCCCCAAAATTATATATGTGGCAGGTCAGTACTCTTGAGGGAGCAGATTTGACTCCACAGTTTCTTTCCCTCTCCTTCCCTTTTGCACCGGAAATTCCCTCCCTTTCCTTGTGTAACTGGATGGTTTTGCAGTGCTTTGCTCAGTAACGCAAAAAATGTTCAAATATGAGTGGCTGCCCATTCCTCCCCAGGCCAATCAGTCATTCTCAGCCGCAGTTTTAAATCTGCTGCAGCAAAGGCAAGCCTGTGTGCTTGCACTGGGTCTTACAAAAGCTGTGTGACTGACAGGCCTAGAGAGGGGGCTCCAATAACGCACCCAGCCGAGTCTGGAAACGGAGTATCAAGGACAAGGCTGTGCCAGGGGTACCGTGCATTATGGATGAGGCACACGGGTCCATCGCTGATTGATTGAGGGACAGCTACGCTCCTTCACAATGCTGGGTAAGATCATCTGGACTGTCACTTAATATGAGCTTTCTTGTCAGTGGGAAGATGACTTTTCACGTAGTGATCCAATGCAGATTGCAAATGACAGCCTTGCTCTCCTCTCAGCTTTGTAAGAGTTTAGCTGCTCGTGCAGGTGAGGTAAGCTAAAATAGCTTTATTGCTTGCCAGGTGCCATAGGCTGGAATTAACTCTTATTTGCAGAATCTCAGGCTGCCTATAAATGTTGCAAAAGCACCTGTGCTTGATGACAGGATGTGTATGTCCTTGATCTCTAGCAGCTAAGGTGCCATCTAACTGCTGCACGGGTATGTAATGGTATTAAATTAAGCAGGTGAACTGAGGGGAAATGCAATTTTTTTTTTTACTCTTCTATTTCAGGACAGAGAAAGAAGCTGTACTGAACAGTTCTGGAGACTTTGAAGCACAGGCTCAGCGCTGAGGTCTTTGACAGACCTTCTGCTTTCTCCTTCTCGCAGGGCTCCTCCTACAGATGTTCTGAACACGTCTGCATCCCAGCAATTTTGTACTGTGCCCAGGTACTGATTGTACAGAACATGCTGCATAAAAAGAAGCATAGGGTGTAGGAGAAGGAGCACTGTGAGGAGTATACCAGGAGTCATGGCTGTACAAAATGCAGGCATTGGCGTGACTTCAAGCAAAAAATTATTTGAGAAACTGTAGTTGCAGAAGGACCGAGTTTATTCTTAGAAAATGATAGATTAAAGCTCCTATTCAACAATATGGCTTATAGTCATGTCAGACAGTATGTGTCAGGTTTGACTTCCCTAAGTATCATCTTTTCACTGTGTGACTGGAAGTTTAATTATTGCTTGAACAGAATTTCTTTTCCTCCTTGCAGGTCTTGAAAACTGGATTTCAGGCACTTCTGGATCATTTTTTTCATTGAAATACTGGAATTACTATGAAGTCCTCTTGGTTTGCACTCCTCTTGGCAGTGCTCAGTACTGAACTGCTGACAAGTCACTCTTCCACTCTCAAGTCCCTGAGGTTCAGAGGCCGTGTGCAGCAGGAGCGAAAAAATATCAGACCAAATATCATCCTTGTGCTCACGGATGACCAAGATGTGGAGCTGGGTGAGAAAAAATTCTTATTTGCTACTTCATTTCCTCATGCATCTTTCAGTAATTTCTGCCAGGCTTTAAACTCAGAGAAGGCAGTGGTCCTGAAGCAGTATCAGAATGTGAGATGGATTTGGAAAGTGAGTTAACAAATATTATTTAATAGGATTTATAAGGTTTAATTGCAGACTTCAGGAAATACATGCTTATCCCAATCATCTATAAAAAAAACATAAGATAATTTTTTTTGTGAATTATTCCAGTATTTAAAATTCATGTGTTTTTAAACTGTGGTCCATATATAACAGTAAGATAGTTTTGCTTTTGACAGTTTACTAAATATCTGAGCACAACCTGGATATATCGGCCAGAAGTGATTTTCACATATTTTTTGTTAGGGTGGAAAAAGTTAAAAACATTTGGATCATATTCCAGGAGACCTTTGAATGTTTTCCATTAAGTAAGTTAGAAAGATATTATGATGGTTATGCATATAACTGATTTTTCATTCACTGCCTGAAGTGAAAAATAAAGGAGAGAAAGAGGATCATTGTAGATTACCCCCAAGCAAATATTTTAGTTTTGGGGGTGGAAGGTAGGATCAAAAAGGTGAAAAAGTGGCAAATGAAATCTTGCATTCCTAGTGTATTTTAATGAAAGACGTGCTTTTAATGAAAGTAAAGTGATTTTTTATACAGAATGCCATATAGATTGAAAAATCAAAATGCTCTCATAAAACTTGTAATAAAATAATTCATTTCTTCTAAAATCACATACATTCAGCCAGAAACCTATAGACACAAGGTGGCCTAAATCTAAAAGCAGCCCTGGAAGCTCATGAGTTGTTAGCATTTTTGTGTTTGTCTTTATACAATAATAATTTATACTGTCTTCTTTGAATTGTGAAAATACAATTAATAAATTGCATTTTGTGACTGAGAGTTAATCCTTCCATGCAGCAGCTTTCTCCCCAGAGCTCTGCAAGCAGACCCTGAGGTCTGAGTACATCTTCTCTATTTCACTTCTCGCTCTTTCAAACGTCTGCTCTGTTTAGCCGTGCTGCATAATGAATGGCTGTTCCTGACTCTATTTTTGGCCTAAAATACAGCTATTACAATAGGAATGCATTTCTTCTGGATAGAGTCGTTCTGAAAAATTCACTAAAAGGGTCAAGTCACGTCTTCCTTTTTGTGGTCAGAAAGGGCCTGCGTTCTCCAGGGCACTGGGGAAGGTAGGTCAGCAGACACACGTCTCTGAACAGTGTTACCGATGAGCTGTCTTCAGTCTTGCGAGAGGGTTTGCAAGTGGTGAAAGAGCAGGAAGGATGTGGCAAGCCACTTTGTTCATTTTGTGGAGCTCCTCTCTTTGAAAGCTGCACTGGATGCTCACAGAGGCTCTGGCTCCTATTAGCAAGCAGTTGAGCAATAGCCTGGACATACATGCATTCCCACTGCATTGAATGAGGATGCAGGTTTCCCCTTTTCATAGATCATTTCACAGGAAACAGGATTCAGCCCCAAGACTTACTGTACTGCATTATTTGCACTTCTACTAATAAATCATTCTGCTTATTTGAAAAACAAAGCCATACTGTTTGCCATGTGTGAATTATCCCCTAGCCCTTTTGTGATTCCTGAGAAAAAAATCCCAAGTTTCCCAGAGGTCAATGGGAAGTAACACATTATGCCACAAACAGAATAAAGCTCAGGGCACAATTATCCAGAACTCACAAGACTGAAAGTCTCTCGATATGGATTATTTGCTATTGTATTCCCAGCATGACAATTTCTAAAAGTTGTTCTAAATGAATGCTTGAACATAAAAGTATATAAGGTGCGCTGCAGACTTCAATCAGGAAAGATTTGTCTCCAGAGCATATGTAAGCATTGAACCAAAATATTCGGCTGCCTGAGTGCGAATGATATACAGGGGAATTATCGGAAGTAAAATTTGCAAGAACCTGAGAGCTTGCATTTAGTTAGTGCTCAAAGCAGGCTGTCATATTGATCTCTGATGTTCCCCTGTTTTGCATTCTGAATACAAGGAAGTTCTGCAGAGCTGCTGTCTCATGCAGCTCATCAGATAAAACCCCCGAATTGCTCCACAACTCCAGTCAGTTCTAATACATGCTGGGAGGAACATGGCGTAGAGAAAAGATATCACTGATCAGTTTGCAGATGGTGGCTTTGCCAGTGTGAAGCAGCCTGTCCACAGCTCTTGAGGAAAATCAGCAAGAACTTTGGACCCAGGGCTGGGAACTGATTGGTCAAAATAGACCTCTGGGAACTTTCAAGTCCCCACCAAGATTTTGCAGGCAGAGGCAGAACTGTCTGACACTCAGGCAAATTCACGTTTGGCTTAAGACAAAGCGCCAGGTTCCACAGGAGCCAGGATCCACTGCACCCTTGGAGACAACGTCAGGTCTATACTCCTTTCAGGCATGAGGATGGATATTTCCAACTTTATGCTAAGTCTTTAATCACTTCATCTTCCTCAAGCTTCTCCATCACTTCTTTCTCCTATGTACTTCTGCGTATCAGTCCCTCGAGCCATGAACCCCTAGTAATTCACAAAATACTCAGTGTGAATAGTTTCTTGTGTAATGTCAAAAAGGAGTCAAAACTAATGAATACGTTGGTAATTCCAGTATTCCTAACCCAGAGCCCTTTGAGATAATGGAGAAATATGAAAAAAATAAGGGGGAAATCCTGAAGAACTGAAATAAGACAACTGCTTCTTCTGTCCACCTGTTTACAGCCTGTTGCACCACCCAAAAAAGATCCAAATAAATGGATTTCTATCTATACAAACATATAAGTGCATCCTTTGCATTAAGCTATTGGTGAAGGGATTACAACGTCTCACTACGTATCAAGCATAATTTGCCCAATTTGCTTTCCGTCTTCACTAGAAATTTCAAAGTACTAAAAAATGTAAGCTGAGAAAATGGAGATACATTCTGAGATTTTCAAGAGTCGATCACTTTCCAGGGGCCTTGCTTTCAAACTAATTAAGACAAGATGGTTTTGGCTGTCCCATTGTAGAGATGTCCACCTGTGATCCATGTGGGTGAAAATCCATAGCAGCTTTATGACCCTTTATGAAACACTGGTTACCACACGTCTCAGCATATGAGGAAAAGAGACGGAGAGGTGACACTGAATTTTGAGTTTGACAAAACTTGCTCATTTCTGTGTCCAAAGTGGCTGTTCCCAGTTATCTGGTTCCCTTCAGGTGCTTCCTACTTGGTCATGTAGAGCGCAAGCATCCTGCTGTCAGACAGTGCCTGAAAGTGTGTGCCCTGAAGACTGTGGGCCAGATGGTAGAGAGCACAAGCTGCGAGGAGAGCTACAGACAGCAAAGGATTATAACTTCTATGAACAAGTTTTATCTCCTGCTTATGTTTTGTTTTCCAAATGAGGAAGTCTCACCTGCTTTGAAGTGTCTATTCCAGAATTTCCAGAGGGGCTAAATCTATTATCAGTGTCAGTAAGTGCATACCTGGAGGAAAAACTTGCTCATAAACAGCAGGTTTGCAAGAGTAGAGGGCTGACCAAGCAGAAGAATGAGGAAGCACTCTAACAACTATTCATCTTCAATGCAGAGAGGCATAAAAGTGCACGGGAGCCCTGCTGCTGTTACTGTGCATTAGAGTAGCACAGCAGTGCACTCCCGTCCGAATACCTGCTTTGCAGCTGAGCTCTGACATTCCAAAAATGAGCGAGCTATGTTTAAAAAAAAAAAAAAGAGGGGGGAGAGGGGGGGAGGAAAAGCAACCTTGTGTCCAAAATAAAGACATGTAGAATGAGGAATATCACTCATTTGATTTTTACTTAACAACTCCATGAAACACTCCCACTCATACAAATGGAATACCTTTTGTGCTCAGGG
Organism: Odontophorus gujanensis; assembly: GCA_013399175.1. NCBI lineage: Eukaryota > Metazoa > Chordata > Aves > Galliformes > Odontophoridae > Odontophorus > Odontophorus gujanensis. The sequence continues at coordinate 292,934 of VXAB01006131.1, read as the reverse complement.
AACTCACAGTCACTCCCTTACTTGTCTGCATCTCTAAACACATGGTTTTTATCTGTACTGAGTTCAGGGTAGATGCTCTGTATTTAGAAAAGAAGGACTCTGAAAGAGGAAGAATCCGAAATGAATCTTTGGGTATTTCTGCTCAGGGTGTTGAATGTATCCTTGAAGATACAGGTGTCAGTACTGCACCAGGAAATACTCAAGAATCATGCTGTCATAGAATCATAGAATCTATTAAGGTTTGAAAAGACCACAAAGATCATCTAGTCCAAACATCAACCCATCAGCACAATGTCCACTAACCATGCCCCTCAAGAACTAGAAACTATTTCAAGGACTGCTGTTTCCTCTTTTTTTTTTTTTTTTAATGAAACAATAGTGATGCAAAAGATTTCACATTCAGCACTGACTCTTAAGCCCAAAACCAAAAAGAGCATGCTGAACGTTGGCTAATAGCATATTTCATAAGATTTTAGTGCTTACATTTAAAGCTGAACTTCCTTGGCAGTTTTGTGTTTTCATAGATATTTCTCTCATGGTTTTAAAACTCATTGTTTTTTAAGTGATCCAAGTACAGCCACCAAGAAAAGCTCTTATTCTATCAGTGGAATCAGTGCTTTTAATTTCAATTTTACATTTAAGCTGACTGATGTCAGTTACAAAAAATGAATTGTAAAAAAGGAAAAAAAAAGAGCAGAATTCCAGAAATGTCTTTTTACAGCCAAAATTGTGTAACTATTAAAATTCACAGACATGTTTCCTGGCTGCATACTGACATACCCACAGTTCAAGCTCACCCTTCATTCTCTGCTCTTTTGGATAACCAAAAGAGCAAAGTTTGACAGCTGTCATCAAGTACTGACAGACTCTATCAGGAACTGTTCAGTCTTTTTGCAGTCAGAAGTGTGCAAGCCCTGCCTGTCTCACCTCATTTTTTCTAAAGATGTTTTAAATGACCCCCAAAAAATCTTTAAATTGGATCAATGCAGAAGTGTGCTAAGAATGCAAGAGTTTCTTGAGAAAGGTGCTGAATTTTCCTAACACTTTTTGCACACATATTCAGTTCCAAAGTCTGATTTTGACTAACAGTGTGTTAGTTTTGGAGTCAGCCACACTGATCCTGAGTCCAGAGGTACTTCCTTTTAGGAAGATTACTAACTAATTCTCTCTTTCCCTTCCCAATCATCCAATCCTTCCTTCCCTTCCTCCTTCCCTCTTTCTGTCCTCTTCTCTTTCTGATTATCTGATAAAAGAGAAGGAGTTGTAGTAGATTCATTAGCAATGTCAGAATTTTACATATTTTACTGGTACACTGACACAGCCTGTGTAAAATACTGTTTTCTAGAGCGGTGTTTGAAGAACTGTTGACCTATAAATTTGATACAGCTATAAATTCTAACGTTATATATCCAGATTACTCTGCACTTCAGCTTTGTTTTGAAGCCTCAGGGGAAAAAAAGCCAAACTCAATCTTTCTGGAATCCTAAAAAATATTTTTCATTGACATAAAAAAAGATTTTATCTTTTCTTCTAAAAATTGCCTACATTTCGGAGTAGTAGAGACTGATGTCCAAAAGAAAACTAATCATTGATCCTCTGGTTTTAATGACAAAATAGCATTCAGTGTGTTCTAACTGCTTTTAGCAGCAGAGTGATAATCAGTTCCACTTATTGCAGGGTCCTTACAAGTGATGAACAAAACCAGACGGATCATGGAGAATGGAGGGGCATCCTTCATCAATGCCTTCGTAACCACCCCGATGTGCTGCCCATCACGTTCCTCCATGCTGACTGGAAAGTATGTGCACAATCACAACATATATACCAACAATGAAAACTGCTCTTCTCCGTCCTGGCAGGCCACTCACGAACCACGCACTTTTGCCGTGTATCTCAATAACACTGGGTATCGAACAGGTAAGAGGCAAACCAACACTAGCTCTTTGTTCAAGTGATGGTGATGGATGTTGAAGAGGGGTCTTGAATCACTGTCTAAAATGAAGTGACTACTGTTCAGAACTGGGTTTGTAGAGAGGGGTTTAGTGTTGTGGGGAGGGAGGGTAGCACGACCTACTGGTACAGATTGGCAGCTAGCAGCCGTGTGAAGAACCTCTTTTGTAATGGAGCAGCATATTTTCATGCTCAGATGTCCCAGGTGGGAAATAAGCTGTTAGGCAGTTGCACCTAGTGAGAAAGAGGTGTATTTTCGTGGCATTGTGGGTCTGAACTGGCAGTTCCAGCCATGATTATGGTCAGTGTTATGGCCTGCTTGCGGACAGCTGCTAACAGTTCTGGGGAAAGATGTCAGGGCCAGCCAAGGGACTGGTGCCAAAGACCTCACAGGAGCAAAGTGCCTGTCATGGGAGTGAAACAAGGTGAATGCTGTAATTTAAACTTTGCCACGGGACGATATTTCAGTTGCATTTTCTAAGAATGAATAAAAACATGCCTTTAAGAAGGATTGTTCTTCTGTGCACCAATAAGATTTGCTAGTTTTCTTGTAAATTCCTAGTGGTTTTCTGTAGTCAGAAGATCCCTGTCCTGTCTACAAAGAACTCTTCTTATTCCCTTCGTCTGTGCTTCGGCCTGATGTAAAACCTGATTCATGTATGCATCACCTATCACCTAAGATTCAATCTGCAGACACATCAGGCTCCAGCCTGACTTCCCCTTCCCAAGGTACAGGAAGGTTGCAAGGTCATCAGGGTGCAATTTGTCCAGAAGCATCGTTTGGCTACAAAGACTCTCCTTTAAGTAGACACAGATCTCAGTGCCAACTGTGTTCTTTACAATGTAATTGGTAGGGAAAAAGTTTGTCTCTATCAGTGGTTTAGGCACAAGAACAGATTGCTTTCAAAACACCTAGCAGTCTAATGTCTCCACACTGCCTGCTTGTCCTATTTCTCCTAATGCTGTTATATCCAGCGCCTCACATTTATCTGCCTGTTTGCCATCATTTCTTCACTGCACAAACAGCTCACTTTTTTTTCCTATCTCTGTACTACTGGAGAGCTTCTGCATCCTGTTTAAAAAGCTAAAACAAATAAATATTTATCTTCTCTGAACCCGACACATGCACAGTCTCTACTGTGCTGATTTCTGTGGACTTGCTGGCAGAGTACAGCACTACTAAACCCAATAAAGGTCAGCATCAAGGCTATTCAGGAGAAAAGGAGAGGGGAGAGCAAACTGACAATCATTGCTAGAAAAGGTGCTGAAATGACCCTAAAACCTTTCTGCTTGGTCATTGTCCCCTTCATGTGGAATCTACCTTTCTTATTCTTTAAAAAGTTCAGTATCTTATTGACTTGTCATCTAACCCTTTCAGAGTTGAATGACTCCTGCATAAACTGGACAGCTGTGGCAGACTTTGCTGTCACTAGCCTTCTGCCCTTCTGGGACTAAGTGCTCTGCTTTGGGTAAATCTGCACCACTGTGTATTATGAAGGCATGTGGAGATGTCTACTAAATGCAAGACTGATCCTATTAAACAGAAAGGAATAAAGTGATTAAAAAAAAAAGAAAAAAGGGGAAAAAAAAAAAAAAGAAAGCCTCTCCAAAGACAGACTGGGGGAACACAAGCCCTAAAACCAGCAGGGCAGTTGAGTTTTAACAAAGGGCGGGACAGAGAAAAAAGAACATGGAAGCAAATGAAAATACATTAATGAAACTCTGTCTTTGACCAAAGTATGTTGTTTGACCCTGTAGTAATATGGCCCTGAAGAACTTATTAATTTACTCCTTGTAAGATGAGCCCACCTTCCAATTACCTCACAACTATTTTTTGAAGTGGCAGCTTAATTAACAGCTGAACTTATGATACATTTTTCAAGGACAGTGTTGCCTCATTAAAGAGTCATCAAAAGTCCACTAACCAACTAATAATTTACATTTCACAGCTAGAAGGTTTAATAAAATTGTAATGATTCAAGAATACCTGGGAGTCTAAAATAATTAGGAATAGAAAAAAGGTAGCTAGGGAGAAAGAGTAACTGCATGACACACGGGCTCGTTCTGACTCTGCTGATGCTGCAGGCTCTGAAGGTATTATAGATGCTGTGCATTTCTGTGGGTTTTGAGAGGAAATCAGTATCCATCTCAGAGGGCAATTGAGACAGAGCAAGAGAGAGTGATTGGCCAAAGGCTACTCGCTATTTGGTGGCTGACCTTAAAAGGAGCGATTTTGGAGAACCCCAGTGCAATATAGCAGTTGAGACAACGTGCTATACCTTGAATCTGGTTCTTTGTTTGAAATGATGAGGATTTAGCTCTCACTTTTTGTACAGGGTCAAATAATTATATAAGCCAGTGGAAATAAGGGGGTGGCAGATTGTTTATATAATGTTCTTACTTCTGTTCACACCAGATAGTTTCCAACATCTATAAAGCATTTGCTGTCTAAACCTGCCTCAGCCTTAACTAAACCCTCTATACTGCAATTGATCACACAAGAGCAGGCTGCTTATGAGGAGAGTCCTGCGAAAACCACGAGGACTCCAAGCAAGCACAGCAATCCATTTAAAGAGAGGTCTGAAATGTGCTGTAATAAGCTGCAGTCATAATTAGAATCCACTGGGAAAACCTGACAAAAAACAGATATTTTTTATTTCATTTTTCTCTCCTACTATTCTACTTCTGTTCTACTCTGAAGTCACCTAATGGAGATGTTGCATTTCCTGGGAACATCCTTTGTTTAAAACATCAGTGTTAAATCACAGGCAGAAACTGTGCTGTGTGGGAACAGGGCAGACAAGATTCAGAAACAACACTGCCAAACCGAAATTACTTTTGCTTCTAATTATTATTAAAAAAATCTGAAAACAATTAATGATGTTGCAATGTTTATGGTTTTCCTAATCACAAGCTCAATGCTAACGCAAAAATGAGTCAGCTGCAAAGCTTCTTTACTTCAAAAGCCCACAAAATTGGTAAAATTAAACTAGGGCTTGTGGGATGCTGACTAACAGTAGAAAATATAAGGGGATGATACACAAAATAGGTAGAAAGAGAAAACGAAGCAACTCTAGAGAACTTCAGAGATTAAACATTTGTTATTATTATGTAGACTTCAGCTGTTCATGTAGAGGAGGAAAGAGGGTCACTCCATAATTACTTTCAAATTTCATGGAAATTGTGAGAAAAGCTCGAGACGCTTTCTTTCATCTTGTAATTTTAAAGTCAGGAAAAATCCCATCATCTATTTAGATTCAGAAATTTTATTTTCAAGATTATTAGATGCAGGAGTTAGAAGTTTTGCGTAGGCCTTTCCAGTGGTGGTTATTTGCAATCCTTCCAATGCTCCCTACTGTTGGAGTCTTTTATTTTTTAATTTTTTTTTATCTTTTTTTATCTTTCACTCTCTTTTCCTATCCCTACAGCATATTCTCAGATGCCTCGCAGATGTGCCCTTCAGCATTGTCAGATCACACGATCATACACTTATTTACACAAATATAAGGGAAAAGTCAAGGAATGCACTGTCTGAACTTTACCATCTTCTAGTAGGCAAGGAGGGATGTTCTCCAATTCAGTGTAGCAGTAACCAAGCATTACTTTAGTGTTTTAGAAGAGTAAGCCATGGTACCAGCACAGCCATTATCTAGGAGACATAAATGTAGCCATCAATTTACTGCTACATAGTGTGTCAGTCCTTTGTATGTTGTAGGATTTTACCATTTTTACCAGCTGAACTTTCATCCCTTTGAATATCTGAAGAGAAATACACATTTAAAATTTCCCCCTTGATTTAACATATATATGCATTCAGAACCCTCTGCTGAGTGTTACTATAGAAAATGACTACCTTCTAACCCTTTTCTCCTCTTAGCCCTTCACAGCCGGTGTAGCTGTGCAGGAAAGAACAGGAGGCTGCTCTGGTTCAGCAGCCACTGACTGCCTCAACAGGCCAAACTCTGGGTCAGGCTCTCCTCTTACACAATTCCGCTTGAAAGACCAAAGATCACCAAATTAGGCAATTATTTGCTTACTAATTTGTTTAATTGTCTTTATAAGGGTGTACTTCCCTTTGCTCAAAAGGATCAACTGATCAGCATGAGATATAGGGCTCACACAAACAAATGTCCTGATGGAATTCTCAGCCTTTTATCGGACAGAAATAAAAAAATATCAAAGTTAAGCAACATGAATGATAATTTCTAAATGCTCATGTTTGTAAACCTCAGAACTCAAGAAGTCAACAAGATATTGCTGACGTCTTTTGACTCTGGTCACAGAATACCGAGTCATGATGAACAGAAATGGTCATTTACTTGACATCTAGTTAATATTTTCAGCAGTTTACATCAGCTTCTGTCATATATCAGTTGACACCTGTGAATTATGGATACCTTTTTTAGTGTAATGGTCAAATAACTAATAAAATACTGAGGTGATGAGATTGAAGGCTAAGCAGTTTGGAGAAGGAGTACTTAAAATGTACATCATTCCACTTTGACACACTGGACAAGTTAATCTTTGAAAAAAGGTGCAGAAATGATGCCTTTTTAAGGTGTAGACAGACAATACATTTCTTCTGGAGGCAAAGGATGTGTATTTCCTGTTCATGGTCTTACAGTACAATTCATTGCCAACATACACTATTTTTAAACTGCATCATTTCGATGGCCTGATTGGGACCCTGCCTCACACACCACTGCAAAACAGAGAGGGTGTCCGGATGTGATACACAGGTGGGAATGAGTATACGGGGAGTGAGTCCTGTTAATTTTTTTTATTATTTCTAAAAAGTGAAAATAAGGAAAGGGAGAGATAATCCCATGCTTTAAGTTCTTCCTTAATTGGTATAAAAGAGGCTGGGGAGCATCAAATATCATTTAAATTGTTAATCATTTAAATAATTTAAAATATGCTTATACATCTCAGAATAAAATTGCACTTTCAGTCAAATTGAGAAACGTTCAAGCAACAGTGAAATATGCTGAATATATTCAAATAGTCCACAAAAAGTGAAATATGGATGAGTGAAAAGACCGAAGAGGATAATGAGCAAGATGTTCTTATTCTATTTATGAATACGTTTGAAGTGAAACATTTTTTTGTTTCAGGACCTCATCAAAAGCTACAACATGTTTTCCTACTCGTGATTAAAACAGCACTCCGTGCCACTAAATATTGAGCAGGAAACCATATAATAGAAGATTTTTAGCCAGGCTACACATTGAAATTCTTCCTTTCAGAAAATCTGGGTAGAACATTGTGTGTGCAACTAATCCATCTCTCCTGTTCAAATGACAGAAGTATATTGTAACATATCACTTTTTGAACGGTTAATTTTCCTCTGTTGAAAAAGAAAAGAAAAAGACTTCTAGCAGGAGGTGTGATGCTAATATCCACACTGGTAAGGATGGACTTCTCAGGTCCTCTCTGCAAAACTGAGCTGCTTTTTGCTGAGTAACTAAGCAGAGTGGGGTTTAATCACATCTATGGTGAAGTTGTTCCACTGCTACTGAAAAGAAGACAACAGTGAGACTCAGGAGTTCTTTGCAGGCATTTCTGTATACTCCCAGTGTCAAAACATTTGATTCCCCTGTACTTCTCAATGCATACGCTAAGCCCTGCAGGCCCTGTGATGCCTCCTGAGCCCCACTCTGAGCTTTGTCCCCCAGCCTGTCTGTCAGCAAGCCATTCCACCCTCCTTCCCGCCTGGCTTCTAGTCAGTCCCTGACAGACATGTCCTGTTCCCACTGCTTGCCATTAGCAATCTCCTTTCCCAGTCCACTTGGCAAATCAGTTTCTCCCACCCCTTTGCCTTGTCAGTCACCTTCTTTCCCCTTTTTTCACTATTTGTCTAGTTTCACAGTTGACATCTGTTCAGGGCCCCTAGGCCTCCCCTGCTTTTTCCCCTTTTGCAGTTCTTTGCTAGCTCCCCTCGGGCCCTTCCCCACACCGATTGTCCTTATCTGCTCACCTCCTGCCCTCTGCATTTCAATCAACTTTCTCCTGCCCACTGACACCAGTTGCAGGTGGACAGGGAATGCCCCAAAGTCCCTGTGCAAACTTCAGCATTCTTTTCAAAAATGAGCAAAAATGTGAACAGGGTTAACTAAGATGATAAAAGATACCTCCTTGACAGAAAGTCCATCACATCTTTGACAGAATTTGTGCTCTTATTGCAGAGCGTGGAAAATGAAAGCTCACATAATTTTTTTCAGATGTTAGATGTAATTCCATTACTGTGGTTCTCAAAGGTGGCTACTGTTCAGGCTAAGAACTTTCAAAAAATTCAGCCTGAGGCAGAGATCCAGTGTGGAAAATTTCTGTCCAAGTATGAGAGACTTATAAGAAACTGAAAACAGGGTCTTATAATGAGAAGTGTCAGACAACATCAGTACTGGAAAGTGCTACCAGGTTGGCCCATAATGCAAGCTTTGTTAAAGACATCACCCAGGCTAACGATTGGTATATCAAGTTATAGCCTAATGCCTTTTGCAACTGCTGAGTTATAAAACCTTTAATGCTCTTTCTGGTTACAAGGGTAAACCTGACAGCAACTGGAAAAGACCCACAAAGCCAGAGAAGGAGTAGAAAAGTTGAGGTTTTCTGCTGTGGTTAATTTACAAGACAGGGAACTGAGAGATCTGAATAATATTCTTGGCAATGCTACAGGCTGCATGCATGACTTAGGCCTAGCTGAAGGTTAACCTCTTGGTGCTTCAGTTTCCTCACAAAACTGTTAAGACTGTGCTTTTTTCATTCCCTGTGGAGGGCTGGAATTCTGAACTGACTTTCTTCAGTTTAATGACGTGATATCCTAATGCTTCCTAATCATTCAGCAGAAGGGAAAAATCAAACTGCAAATCAGTTTTAAAGCTATTGTTTGCATGATGGGAAGAAAGCAAGGGGGAATTTACTGGAATAATCCAAAAGCTGCAGTTTTGTTGGGCTCTTTCCCCAAAAGCACGGAGTCACTGTGTGTCAGCACTGAAATGTCATGTAAACAGTGCTTTGTAACTCTTGTAAATGGTTTCCTGACTTTGTTAAAGGAAGTGGGCTGTCTGCTTAAAGCTCTTGTCTGGGTCATGGTGACTAAACCTTACAGCAGCATGCCTTTCTAAAGGTTTGGTTTTGTTTTAAATCAGAAGCATTCCCATAAACTTAAACAAATAACAGGGATGTAGGAGCACAATACATGTCCTTTGATCCATGGAAGTGCAGAGATGTGCCTCCTGTAGTCACAGCCCAGTTCACCTGTATGCTAATTCACTAATGCTGACAGGAGATAGAGGCCTACTTCTGTTGTGTAACGCTGTAAACATTAGTCATAAATGCTTGTATTAAGTGCTGGGAAATTAACTGCTGGGAATTGTGAGAATTTGCATCACATTAAGCTGGCTTCAAACTCGAGAGATCCCCTGGGTCAAATTCTTGTTGCCAATTGCAACCCCCTGACGATCTCAGTCCTGTTCAGGACTCATTAGCTAATTACTAAAGGGAAAACAAAACCTGAATTAAGGAATCTATTCAAATTAGATACCAGACATATATATTCTGCAGCCACTCCTGAGACATATAGATGCCCATACAACTGTTCACCATGCCATGTGTCATTTGCATAAACTTAATTGAACATGCTCACACAGAACACAATTGTTTTGATATACAAAGTTACTCTACATGTGATTAAAAAATAACAATGTGTCCTGGGAACAGTTAGCAAAACTGCCGGAATACAGACAAAATCAGACTTATTAAAATGCAAAAATTGGCATTTATCTTTCCTGTTATCCCTGTGGGGGCCATTACACACAATAATGAAATGATGTCCCTGGAAATAGCATTGCTTTTTAACTAGGCTTTTACCTATTGAGTCATAATCTCTGCTTTATTAATTGGAAGCAAGAATGGCTTCCGAAACTCTGGAAATGCTGAGGATATGTGGCTTCTAAGGCAGAATATCCACAGTCTGTACTCACTCTTGGGCAGTTCAGCAAGTGCCAGGCTGCAGCTCAGTTGAGGATGTGGGTTGACTTTATAAGCCAAGCATGCAAGGATACAGAAAGAGTGTTTGCTCATCACATTGTCAGCTCCTGAGCAGTCCCATGACACATTCTGTATCCTTTAAATTGTTTACAATCCTCTGGCTAACAAAGAAACTTGTAGGACACCTGTAGTGATTACTTGCTGGTTATTATTTGGCCTCATTGATGGTACTGTGCTTTCCCTTTTACTCAGGCACTTGTCTTCATTCAGAGCATGAAGATCCAGGTGCTAACCGCTGGCACTGGACTCCAGGCTCTGACTCACTTTCCCTATCCAGTTCTCAGTGGTAATTTGAAAACCCCATAGTGAAATGATTGAACTCTTGTGTTTAAGTAAAAACCTGGCTTTTCCCTTCGTATGTATAATTACTCATATCCTCCTGCGCTTTTGACCAGCAAACCTCCCTTGGTTAAAGCAATTTGGCAAATGCAATCCATTATCACAGCTACTGCTGCTTCTACAAGTATTCAGGGCTTTACTATGTGTTTGACATGGGAACTGCTTTATTCCACAACAGGGTGAAACATCTATTTCTGCAAACTGTCACTCAAGGAGCTGCTTAAAACTTGACATTTCTCAGATTATTTTTATGATTAAATGCTAAATCATTGCCAACACAGAGGTGAATGGTTCAGTCTGTCAGTCTGAAGTCTCATAACATGCCGAAAATATGGGGTTCAGGAGGCCAAGGGGGGGCTAACAAAACATTGTTAAAGTTTCAAAATTAAGCAATCTAAAGTAAGGAAATTCCAGGATGAATTGCCCCCTCGCAGCTCCAAGCCTCCCTTCCCTTACTACATTCAATAGATCTTTTCCCATCCTTATGCTCCAGGACTTTTCGTCTCTGTATTTTATGCTGGTGGCTTTCTCTCAGGTAATGCCTGAATATCAAAAGAGAGCAAGAAAGAAGCTGACTGTTCTTTGTTTTAGGGTCAAAATTCAAACTCTGAGAACTTTCTCAAGTCCATAGAGGAATAACCCACAGTGACATGAGATCAAGAAGCTGTAATAAGTCTTTCTTGGTTACATCTGTGTGCTACAGCTTTTTTAGAGCCTGGTCATTCTGGGACAGATTTTCATAGCCACCTCTGTTATTTACAAAGGCACTACCTCAAAGTAGACAAACCAGACACTAGAACTTCTCAGAAAAATGCTTGCCAAAATGTTTTAAATGGGCAAACTCATTTTTCTTTCCCTAGCCTTTTTCTTGGAAATTGCTGAACTGTTTGGCTAAAATGTTACGCAGAACAAAAGCCAGCCTGACTCAGATAGCACGGAAACTGTCATCACTAATGATTGAAGTTTGGCAAACCTGTAAATAACAGTGTTCAGGTCTCAGTATTAGTCAGTGTTAATTATGGGTGGGGCTATCAAACCATTCTACATGATAAATTGCCTCAGCTTCCGTCTTATAGCTTGAGAGCCTCTGATCTTTGTGAGAGACAGGTTGGCAGTGTCCTTTACAGATGAACGCAGCACATGGAGCTTCCTGGGGTCATGGAGATGGTAGATCTGGGATGGTATTCAGGAGGATTGGCCTCAAATCTCCTCTGAACCTCAGACTGTCCTTGATTTTTCTTGGCTCAGTATGCTCACTCTCTCATTTTTCTCTTCACTGTTGTCTCTCTTAACTTCTCTTCCCCGTCTACTCCTTCTGTGGCTTCTTTTCCCACAGTATTTCAGCTTTTACCCTTACACATTCCCTGAACATTCCACTCCCTGAGAATTTGACACAGTTTGGCTGCCTTAAAGAAAAGGAATGGTTTCCGTTCCGGGAGGCAATGGACTGGGCACATATTCCCTCCCCACAGTTACCCTCTTCACCTCAAGCTTCTTGACTTCTGGTTGGCCTCAGAGGAAAAAAGGATAGAGACTAGGCTGCTTTCTTAGGGGCTGTGGGAGGATGAGCTGAAAGTCTGGGCTAGTGTTTGCAGGACTTGTTTATATGTCACATTCCACGTGGTATAGGAAAGAAACATTATATATATTACTATAACCTCTAGTCAGTGACTTTTGGCAGTTGAAAGATTCGATTGCCCCATAGTTATGTTGCCTCAAGAAACTTTTAATTACGAATATTTTCATTTTTCCACCAGTTTTCCCAGGAAAGAGTTCACCATGCCCACATCAATCAGATCTGAATTATTGAAGCCCTTCCGCAAATGTGCTTTTCTTGGTTAGACTGAATGTGTCTAGGTTGAATGCGAGGTTTTCCAAAGTGACATCATTTCCTAAGTAGGAAATGTGTAAGGGTGTTTGACGTGTGTCTCGGAACCCAGCCAAGAAAGTGACACTGGGCATGTCTGTGGGCAGCCTGGCAGCAGGGCCAGGCAGGCTGGGATGGCCAGGGCTGCAGCGGGATGGGTGTCTGACACACAGCTCTGTCTGCAAAGGAATTGGTTTCTATCATTCATTCCTCTTCAGGTAAGACCTTCCGGGGGCTTGGACACATTAAGAAAATTAAAATTGCGCACAAGGAAGTTAGTCAGACACCCCACTGTCCAGCACTGTTGTGGCTGAGATGGAGCCAATAAAATCCCAATAAACAAATCTGCAGGTAGAGTCAGATGATTTGTCACTGCAGTGTACTTGCAGAACAGAGCAGAGCCTCTCAAACTAAATTCTTTATCTTGGGCAAGGACGTACATACACAACTAAAAAGCAGCAATACAGCTGCATTTACCTGGGTGCCAGGGTTAATCTGTTAATCAGGCTTAATCTCCCAAGACCTGTTGACCAGTTCTTGGTGCCTGGGTATCTTTGGTGTAGGCATTCCCAGCAATAGTTGGAAGTTTAGTGCATTGTTAGACTGTTTCTTTTTACTTCTTTCTGGAAGAGTTTGCAAGGGGAACTTGCTGGGTGCAATGAGTTTCTGAAAGCTTCAGTCTTGTGAGGATTGTGCCTTGTCCACCTAATGGAAATACAGCTAAGTTTTGAAGACCAGGTAGAGGTAGTTGACCTCCAAGACACTACCTGTTAGTTCTGCCTTACAGAAGTTTTGGCAGCAAAGCAGAGCAGGGATTCCCTATTGCCCTACCCAGGCACAGCCCAGCAGGACAGAGATCCAGGCTTCCCAGAACTTTCATCAAACCAGAACATGCAACCAGGTTGCCAAACCCAGACTTTCAAAAGTTAAAACATCATAGGATTTGCTTAAAACCAAAAGATGTGTTTCTCAGATGTTTCCTGTGGGGGCTGAATTTTTATTCCATTTTCAAGTGGAAACCATATACATTCTAAAGAGAAAAGAAAAAAACTTCCATCAGTGCTAGATTCCAAGAAAGGCAGATAAATGGCAGAACTATAAATATTCTGCAAATAATTTATTTTCATTTCAACACCCTCTTAGATATAAAAATAACATTTTTTGATAGAGTGACTCGGTCTCATTCTAACACATTTTGTTTTCATCCATGAATGCTTTTGACTCAGACTAAAAAATTCAGATTGCAAAATCTCATCTGTTTCTGTGTGTTCTTTATTTCTTACTTTTTTTTTTTTTTACCTTCACAGCTTTTTTTGGGAAATACCTCAATGAATACAATGGCAGCTACATCCCTCCTGGGTGGAGAGAGTGGGTTGGATTAGTGAAGAACTCTCGCTTCTATAATTACACCATTTCTCGCAATGGTAACAAAGAGAAGCATGGATTTGATTATGCAAAGGTATTTTCCAGACATATAAATGTCACGACATTAATCCATATAAAAATCACTTTCAGATAATTAATTAACTGGATAATTAATTAATTAACCAACTGCAACCAAGAAATTGAGATGTCATTCTTCTCTCCAGGGCATTTCTATCAATTTCTGTATGAGGATTTTAACTACAGGATGGAATAAAATTTCCAAGGGCTTTTCAGTGCAAATCGACTCCTCCCTCCCTCTCCCTACTAGAAATTGTTGATTCTCTGGTAGAAGCAAATAGTAAAGAAATAACTTTTTTGCAAATAACTGCATGTTTTGTGTTATTGAACTTTAAAGTTAGCTGTGCATTGTCTATTACCCACATAAGAAACCTTAGTTAATGCTGTTTCCCATTATACAGTGTAAAAAAAGTATGTTGTGTGTCTGTGGTGTCAGACTCCGGATATAACTAGGAGAATAGATAAGCTGTTAGAAAACTTTGGAGCTTGTTCGTGCTCTTGACAAAGTTTGGAAAGTATGCCAAGGTGACCTGCCCGCTGCCATGAAGCATCTCGAAAAGGCTGAGAAGTGCGGTGTGCAGACTTTCCAGCCCGCAGAAATCAATCTGGAATTTCCTCAGACTGTAGGCTCACGGAAGATGATACAGATGTTGCAGCTGTGGTTTCTGACCCATGTAATGAGATTTTATTGGAAGCTTGCAATGCTTGTTTCTGATTTCCCCACCCGTAGAAATTACATGATACTGATTACATATTTATATAGAGTTAAAAAAATAAAAGGAAAAGAAAGTGTATCGGTTAGTTAGACATTCCGTACACGCCCTGAGTATGTAGCTAGAAAAAACAGGGAAAAAGGAGGGGAGAGGATGCTTCGGGAGAGGAGTCATACAGACATTTCATTCGAGCAGGCCACAAAACCAAAAATTATCAGAACCCCTGTGCTCTGCTGTCGTTACGCATTTTGTAACCCAAAGAGTCACTGGCTGTCTCTTCCATGCCCTTGCAGGGATTGTAACAGCCAGGGCCAGCGCCTTTGCTCCAGGCATGTCCCTGGAGAGGAGCAAGGGGCAGAGAGCAGGCGAGCAGGGAGGTCACAGCTGGCTGCCTTGTCCGAGCACCAACATGCGACACAGACCTTGTCCCTCGGGCTCTGCTTTTGCAGCTGTTCAAGGCCTTGAGTCCACAACATATGATTAGTCATGCCTGGAAGTGCTTGAAATTACAAACATTGTCTCAGCACTTTCTCAATGAAGCTCACACTAGACCTCCAGGCCAAGAGTGAATGCTCCAAGGTGGCAGGTGGTTTAATTTAAGTTTTCATCTTTTTTTTCTTACTTCCATTTCCTCCCTTCCCCTGGTATGCTTCCATTTGCCACCTTGGCTGTGGGTTAAGCCAGTTTATTAGCGAGTCACAACATTAATCTCAGCAGCTGCACTGCTTAAAGTTATACAATTAAAAGAACAGAGCCTGCAGGAATTCAACTGCTCCCTGCATTTGTGTTTGCACTTTCTCTGATAAAGTTTTTTGTAATGCTTTGCTTACTGTAGTTTGTCAAGGTTTGTATGTACACAAAAGTGTACTCTGATTGAAAAGCGTGCAAGAAATTTAGATGTAAATAGAAAACCAATGACAGGGTGAATGATTTCTTGCAGTTGGGAGCTACTGCTTTGTGAAAGCATTTTGACAGTGAAAGTGAAGAAACATACCTTTGTCTGTATAGTCTGTCATTTTAAAGGTTGTTTAGCATTATATTCCAGAATCTGTTCATTATAAAGAGTACATTTTGTTGTATCTGATTTGCAAAATACAGCCTCATTTTATGTGGTATTGCCTACTTAAGAAAGTAATTACTGCTCAGTCTCCCCTATGCTCTTAGAATCACACATCTCTTTGATGGGATGTTTTAACTTCCTGATCTGCCCTTTAATGAGGACTTGAAAATAACATAATAACATGACAGTATGTGATCTAATTAATCATTCACTTTGTAACTTTTGCTTCGCGTTTATCGTGTGTTACAGGACTACTTCACAGACCTAATCACTAATGAGAGCATTAATTACTTCAGAATGTCCAAGAGGATATATCCGCATAGGCCCATAATGATGGTCATCAGCCACGCTGCACCTCATGGCCCCGAGGATTCGGCACCGCAGTTCTCAGAGCTCTACCCCAATGCTTCACAGCATATGTAAGTGACAGTCACAGGCTGCCTGCCTGGCTATGGAGACATTGCATGAACAGAGAATGAAACTATAGGAAACCTGCAGTAAGCAACAGATGTTTGCTTGTTTTATTGGCCATGCCTGCTCCTTCTGGGGAGGAGACTGACAGCTCTGACCATTATTAAAACAGAGAGAAGCTCTTTTCCTCCTGGGAAGTTGTGGGAGATTAAAAGGTCAGTATTTGGCTTTGTAAGGGCAGCTTCTTACAATACCCTGAAAATATGTAGACACAGGTCAGGATCTGTTGGAAAGATATTACTTCCTTAGCATTCCTCTAAGGTATGTGCTTCCTGGGCTCAAACTTACCAAATGCACTGACAGTAAAAATGCGCTTTTGTAGTTTTCAAGTGCACCAGATTTGTTTATAGACTAGCTACTGGCAGGTTCCCAAACCAGCCTATCAGACTGGATTTTTAAATAACGTTTAAACTTTCCTGGTGATTATACTGTAATAATAATAATAATAAAAAGCCGTTTTTGCTTTGTTTCCAGAACTAAGGTCAACTCCAGGTAAAAAGCTGAAGATACTGTTCAGTTCTATGTCTTCTTTTATACTTTCAATAGTCTGGGTCCCTTTTCTCACAGTGAGGTGCTGAAGAAGCTTTTCTGTCTACTTTTTTTAGGGACTGCCCTTCCTATTCATGATTAAACGAAGTCTTTGTGCTCTTTCAACACAGAAATCAAAGAAAATAAATATTTTAGTCAGACTGTGCATTGATTTAGCCTCTGAAAATGGGGAGGAATCAGCTTCATCTCATGGTGGCAAAGCCCTGTGATTTATACACTGCATTTTGAATACTGAAGTAGCTCACATGCACGGATGTTATTTGTAGTTACATTAACTGGTTTAAAATTGCAAGGAGTAGCAGTTACTGCCATATGCTGATCACTGTTTGGGCCAAAAAGACATTTGCTGTTCATGGCACAAGGTTATGTGTTTGTTTGTTTAGGATTTTTTGGCCTCTTACTGTCTGCTTCTGTTTAGAGATGCCACTTTCCCTGACCTTACTTTCTTAGCTCTACTTTCCTGGTCCTTTATTCTCAGTATTACCACATTCCTGAGAGTAGATTCTGCAAGTAGTGCAAACCAGCCAGTAATGTTTTGTAGTTACTTAGATAGCAGGATAATTCATACCTGTGTATGGAATTGATAAGATCAGTACTTCAGTTTGTAAATATTTGCTCGAAAAGGCAACTGGTTCTTTAGTAATGAACCCATAGAATTATTATCACTATTACATTCTAAAGATAAAATAGGACTTAAAAACATGAAAACTGTCATATTGCATTATGTGAAAACTTCTTCAGTATTCTGAACTATGTGCTCCAGCAGTAGGCAGCAGAGAATGCTTAGAAAAAAAAAAGAAGAAGAAAAATGAGATTCTTTCTTCCTATTTTTGCAGCTTCTGAAAACCATCAGTGAGGTGAAGCATCCAGATCACCATTTCCCAGCCCCTTTGCATTGGTCTGATCTCTCTTGGATCTGTGGTGGCAGCCCCACCATCGTGTGGTGGCCAGCTCCACAGTGTCACCCCATGCTGCAGGGACAAAACAGTGCCTTTTCAGCTCTTTCAAATCTGGGGCTTGCTCATGCCAGTGAGAATTCCCTACATCCTATGAGGAATAATGAATATTCACTACCTCAAATGTAAAAGAGCCCTCCCATGTCTTCTTTCAATCAACTCTTTTCATAGCAAGAGGGTTATAATCTGTTTGTTCTTGTTCTGTTCAACAGATTGTTGGCCATTTCATGGCACAGATTGCCTGCCCTCAGGCAAGCCATCCTCTTTGCTGGGAGACAATCCATCATAAAGGAGAGTTGGATTCAAACTGTTTCCACTTAGCTGTGGGGACCCGGGCTGGAAGAAAAGCACATCATTGTATCTCACCCTACCTCTCTCGAGGTCATGCAGCTCATTTTGGACTCTGTGGTAGCTGTCTTCTGATAAAAGAGTGCTCGTAGAAGCTCACATCAGTTCATCATGCTCTTGAAACTTCCTGTTGCTCGGTCTTTTCAGCCTGCTTTTTTACAGCTTCTGCTGCCAGTCTCCAAAAGTTTAGCATCCTCTCCACTTTGTTACAAGTCACACATTACCTAGAAATATGAAGAGAAGGTCCTAGCTATGTTCTCACAGTCTTAGTTTCACCTGAGTGCCTGTGTAAACCGCTTTTTTTTTTTTTTTTTGCATGAACTCCTTGAGGTTATATACGTTGCTATTTGTGAAACAGCCCAAAATATGAGAATCAGCTGTGTTTCTTGCTGTCTTCTGGTGTTACTTGTTTCT
The DNA here is from genome assembly GCA_013399175.1 of Odontophorus gujanensis. Lineage (NCBI taxonomy): Eukaryota > Metazoa > Chordata > Aves > Galliformes > Odontophoridae > Odontophorus > Odontophorus gujanensis. Next base: position 274,775 of record VXAB01006131.1, on the reverse strand, counting down.
TGGCAGCCTTCTTGCTAGGAATCTCTTCTGTAGCAACCTAGAGAGAGACTTGCTGAGTTGTTTTTTGTTTCTTAGCGCACGGACCGATGGTGTGTGTTAAGAGTTCAGTCTGCAGCTCAAGAAATGAGACAAACCAAAGATAAAAGGCCAGTTTGGGTGGCTGAAGCTACCAAACAATTGATTTTTCTGCCATAACATAAGCAATATGCTCTGACTAAAAGATATAAGAAGTTCTCACAGGCATGCTCTGTGCTCGCTGTGAAAACAACAGGAGAACAATAAAATCCTTCCTGCCAAGGTTTGTGTAATTTGAACGTTTAACCCTTAGGTTTTCTTCCTTGGTGGTCAAGTACCATTTGTATCTCTTTTTTTTTTTTTTTTTCTTTTCTGACCTTGGGTGACAGCCATCTGACCTTGGATTTTGTTTTTAAAAATGTAGTTGCTATATCAAGTTACTGTAACACCTACCTCCAACAAAGAAGGGAAACCAGGTCAAAAGCTGCTTGCTGGCTTTACAAACTGAGATGGAAGGTTATACCTACAAACCAGGAATTAAGATAGCATGACAACCACATGTGAGAGGAAGTTTTTCTTAGAAGAGCAGTAACTGAAGCAGGCCCTTATATTATTTGACATTTCTTTGCTTGTGAAGCTCCTGTCATTTGATTGAACTATTGCCTTTATAAATTAAAACCAAACCAAACAAACAACAAAAAACCAGTTTGGCTAGAAAATGTTTTCCATTTGTACATATGCAGAGGGGAGTGACTATGGAAGAAAATATTCCAGTTCAGGGAGAGTTCTGCCCTTAATGTTGGCATCTGTTGGTCTCTTTTGCCCATGTAACAGCACTGAGAGAATAAAATCAAATACACGCAGCAGAAATTGATGTTACGTTTCGAACAAAAATAATATTCATGGGAAAAAAAAAAAATCAAAGCCAAAAGGAAAGGAAGGCTTACATACCATCATGATCTTACAGACCTGTCTCCTCAGTATCAGCTGCTCACTCGAGTGGTGTACAAAGTCTTACAAGGACAAAAAAAGTAATGATGTGTGCCCTGTTTAAGCATTAATTTTAAATGATCCCTGTTAATTCCCATTAGCTCCACTTTAAGATGAAACATAAACTTTATTATGCTGGAAGCTACAGGAACTCTGTATTGCTTTTAAGCATCTCTTCTCACTCCAAACATCCTGGCCGTCCTCACCTTAAAACATTCCTATTTTTGACATTTAAAAATGTTTCCAAAAGTTTGACTGCTGGCTCTGTTGCCTACCATAGTGAGTACATTTTCGAAAACATACCATACTGACACATATACCCTTACCTATGCACAGAAATTATTTAGGTGGAAACAACTGGTAATGGAAGTTTGTGAGATGAAAGTGGTGCATTGCTGTGGTAATGAACATTATCTGTTGGGTAGTGAGGTTGCTAGACCTTGGATATACTGGTGTTAGATGTGACGCTATGACATAGGAGATGGCTCTCTGGGTGTCCCTGGCTGCTATTAAAGGGCAATCTTGTTCCATTGCACAACTGAGCAGGAAAGCTCTGGCTCAAAGGATGCTCTAATGAAAGCCTGAATTCTCTGTTACGCTCAGGGTCTCTGGCACTTTAATTTCCCTTACCTTCCAGAGTGAACCAGTCTTAGGGGAACTGTGAATCCGACCTAAGCTATTTATAAGCTGTGAAGTAAACAAACATTAGAAGCAAAAGTCTGCAGGAGGCAGATTTACTGAAAAACATAAAAAATGGAAATCTGAAGTACTGTTTGCAGGCTGGCAGGAGGACCAGCAAGCAGATTTTGTGATTACCTGGAAGCAATCCTATTGGCAGGCTAAATATCTTAGAAAAAGCAGCTAGAAATGCTATCTGGGATGAGGCTAGTAAGTTTCCCAAGACAATGTGAGAAAAGGCAAATGGAAAAGCTTTCATTTTTCAAATATACACAGTTTGAAAGGTTCTGAACAAACAGGCCTGGTCATAGCAAGTGCATTTGCAGCAGTGAAGCATAAACAGCAATGCTGTTGTACCTCCTGATCCCTAAAACAATCTAATTGTGAATTTGGGGTGTGAGATGGCAACACAACCAGTGCCAGGGCTGAGTCTCAAATATCTGCTAGCTATAAATGTTTCACTGGTGATATGGACATCTATCAGAGTGGGCTCATACATTTACAGCAGTAATAAATCTTGATGTGTCAGTGTCTATTGTCAGTGATAGCCTTAAGCCTGCTTGGACTGCTGACTTATCTCTGTGATCAGAGTTGTCACAAATGTCACTGGAACTGTGACTTTAAACATGACTAGAAGAAATGCTGTGATTTAGAGGTGCAGAAAGATTCTAGATGCACAATTAACGGTAGCTCTAAGTGATGCTTCCTAAAATAAAAAGGTGTTATGTTTAATGAGTAACATCTTTTTCTAATTTATTCTGAAATACAGCAGTACTTTACACTTCAGGAGTGAAACTTTCACAACTCACATCCCCAGACATAGAAGTACTCCTAGTTTTAAAAGATTCACCTTTTAAAATGCACTCAGAATGGGGAAAGTCTACTCCATATTAATACCAAACATGCCATTGTTTGTAGTTTGTGGACTAATTTTGACCAGAACCTGCTTTCCAAGAACGGTGTCTAAACCTGTTCTTCAGGTTTAGACTTCTTCAGGAAGTCTGCATTCACTGCAAATAAAAGATTTGCTTCCTTCTTCTGAAGAAACGTGACTGTTTATGCAATGTTGGTAAGTCACGTTTTAAAGAGTAACATAGGTGCTAATTTTGTATAGAAGCATTTTTAACAGTCAGTTTTACTGAAGATATTATTTTAAAATGATGTTTACTTTTATTTTCATTAAGTGAAAATGGTCCTGAGAGATGTAAGTACTGTACTTATGTTATTTTCTCTAACTGGAGGGCTCCCAGTCCAAACAGTAAATTAGCCAGGCACTTTTAGGATACAGACCTCTGAGAACTCCATGGAAGTACTCACAACAGCATTTTTAGGCTGTTTTTTTTTTGCGGATATCATTTTCTTTTGTTGAATAAAAACAGGAGGGAATCAGGAGGTTGTAAATAGAGGCAAACACAGATTTTTACTATGAGTGGTTGAACAAATGTTTTCAGATGTGTTTGTTTCTTCCTGTGTTAACCCATCTGTAATAGAAATGTATACATATAACTTTTAAGAAAAAAAAAATTCTAAATTTGTAGTTGCACTCAATTCTGGGAGGTCCTAAGACCTGCTGTACTGAACTTTGTTTCTTTTCCGCACAGATACTACAACTGTGTAAACAGCATTGGCCAAGCTGAATCTTCCATTCTTTTCTAAACATGCAAAATACTGTACTTGTACTGATAATTTTCAGAAAGCCTTTCTTGTATTTGTTTTGTTGAAAATCACACAAAAGGCCGTTCTGTTACTGGCAGAAGTTAGTGTGATTCATTTCTGAGTGATTTGCTATGCAAGGACCCTATTTTAGTATGTCCTCGTGTGCAAGCATCCATTATTTTGTTTCCTGTGTAACCTAAAGTTATTGAGGTACCCTTGAAGATGACTGAAACACTTCTTCTATTTTGAACTTCAAATGTAACTGTAGAAGTGTTGTCAGTAGGAGCAATTAAAAGGCGTGAAAAGAAATCCTGATTGTTCATGAAACGGAATATTATTTAGGCTTCTGGGATTCAGACCACAAAGCTGAATGTCGATATAATTCTTTTTCGCTCAACATAACTTCAAATATCTACTTGAAGAGATTGGTAGATTTCATAGTGAATCTTTCTTCAAATATAAATGTTTGCTCCTTCCATCACCTGCAGTACACTTTGTTATGCCTGTGCTTCCTACTGCAGTCTAACAGGTAGTAGATACAGAGTGAATGCAATTACCATGATGTGGCATTAATAAAACAATATGAGTCAGTGCAGAAATATAAAGTGCTAACAGAACTCAACTGACAGAATCATCCCTTTCCTGAGGAGATGCCGGTAATCTAATGCTAGAGAAGGCTAATGCTAATTTATAATTCTGCTTTTTTGCAAATATATACGTAAAATGGGGTTACTTATTACTTTATTCACACAAGTAAATTATCATGAGGTCTCAGGGTAAATTTTCCAATTCTGAGAAAGTCTTTATGAGAAAGGGACTGACTGGTTTCAACATTTGTTTCTGTGAAGCTTTGAGATGTTTTTGTTGGTCAAATTAGCAGTTTAAGTTTGAAATCTTATGAATCTGACATCTTCCAATGTTCTGCACAGTGCCAGAGCAGATCTGTCATGGAGAGTCAAGAAGTCTCTGTGTAGTAAGTTGTGCAGTATGAGTGATCATAACTGAGTCATCTGGATTATCCCAGGCTACTATAGCCCATGTGAGGGGCAAATGCCATACATTATTAATTCAGTGATCTGCTTTTTCAATCTTTACCCTTTGTACAGATTTAATATTCATGTAGTATGTTGCAGGTCATTTTGAACAGACCTACATGAAGGGGTGCACTTTTTCATGTTATTTATCTTTGTTACATGTAAAATAAACTCTCACTCATTTCTTGGGCACACACTCGAAAGTTGAAGAAGTGCTTTTCTAATTACTGATCAACCAGCACAAGTGACCTTGAAATTAGACACTGCACCAAAGCAGTGTAGCACCAAAGACTGACAGGCAGCTGAGGGGCAACTCCTTGTCAGACTTGGAGGCCACAGAGAAGCTAAAAATAATGAAGGTACCTAGCACAGTTTTCTGGTCATGGATCAACAAATGAGCTCAATATAGGATAGTCTCCGTGACCAACAAAAGGCAGTAGAAGACATGTTAGATGCTTTCAGTCTGATATTCCCAGTGCTAAAGAGAGTCAAATAAATGCAGATGTATGTGCTACTTTACTTATCAGCACAGAGCAAAGCCTTTCCCAAAAATGGAAGAGTAGAAACAGTGACAGACTTTCCCATGATCATTTTCAAAGGCTTCTAAGAGCCGAACTTTTAGCTGATATCACCAAGTGCTTCAGGAAAAAAATGTTATGATAAACAGTTATCACTGACACAGAAGAGGTCTGTCTGTTTGGAAAAGTTCTCAGAACCAAGCAATATTCTCCCCAGAATTCACCTCTCTTTGTTTTAGGGGAAAAAAAAAAAATCAGAGGGTGATGTCAGATCCGATGCCTGTCAAGCAGTGCTTTTCAGATGGACAAAACCCAAGGATGTGTAAGGAAGACGGATTGGTTGTGAGGCTTTTGGATTCCTTTCTGCATCTTCCCTATTACTCTTTCCTCTCCATTTAAGACCCTCATCTCACATTTCTCCATCAATCCCCAGCATTAATTAGCCCACAGAAGGCCCTGATGCAGGAATTGTTTGGGAGGATAATTCTGTTCACTTTCTGCATTTCTCACCCAGAAAATTCAGAATGCATTTGGAAAGTGTCTGTGAAAGGTTTTAACTGCCCTGCTAAACCCCCGAGTGCTGCTTTTAAAGACTATCCATTAAGTGGAGGAGGCTTCTGACAGTGGGCTGGGAACATGAGACCTGAGCCTGCTTCAGCAGCTGGCTCTCCTTCCTGGCACAACAGCACGCTCAGTGCAGCTCACAGCCACCTCATCCCTCCTCAGCAGGAGCACTCAGGACAGGAGTCTGATGAGGAAAAAAAGAAAGAAATGGGAAAAAAAAAGCTTAATTTTACTGATTAATCAGGGCTGAGTGTTTTCGTGGGAAAATACCTGACTTGAAAAGCTTCCAAAGAAACAGAGGAAACTAGGCTAGAGCCACTCTTAATTTCTGTCTTCTGTATCCTTACCTAATACCCGATAGGTGATCAGAGCTCCTAAGGCTTGTTTCTTTAAGATTTAAGACTCCCTCTGCTACTGTTATGGGCTAGCTGACAGCCTAGAGGGCTGTGCTCTTGGGCTGAAGTTCATTAATTTTGTAGTAGTATAAATATTCCTTTTAAAAATGAAATTTCTATGAGAAGTGACAAGAATTTGACTTTCAACCTTGAATTATAAGAATTTCCAGCAAAAAAGGAATTATAGTTTATGTTTGTCTTTGTTCAGTAGGGAGCTAATGTCTCCATACTTCTTAGTCTCAAGGAAGTTTTCACAAATCCCATGATACTATTGTCTCATGCCTGTTTTCATTTGATGCTGTTGGCTAAGTACATCAGTCAAAATCACATGGTTGTTCTAGAGACACACGTACTACCGATTCCACTTAAATTCTCAAAGTGGTCTCTACTTAAAGCATGGAGTCCATTAATTGATTATCAGTGCATTATGCTGTCCATTCTGTCATTTTTTATGCTGAGAATACCTGGTTGTATGTTATATATACTATAGCAAAAACAATACAAACATAGAATCGTTAAGGTTGGAAAAGACCTATTCCAACCATCAAACCATCACCACCAGGCCCACTAAAACATTTTGTACACCCCCTAGTTTTATGTTTTTGTTGTCTTTTTTTTATGTTTTAATTACATATATCAATAAGAAATTTTATTTCTTATATATATTAAAAGATAACTGTATCCACCATATCACTTCTGTCTATAACCATCCAAAGAAAAATGAAAACTAAATGAAGGAGTGGTGGAGGGCATTGTCAGTGCACAGTGTTCTGATGTTGGTCAATGCTACCTCTTATGAAAGGACAACAGGCTGCTCTTAAGTATTTCAGAGGGGGAAAAAAATTGGCTTTATATAATGCACATAGTAAAATTATTACCATGTAAAGACTATTAATGATGTTCCTACTATAAACTGAAATTAGAACCATAGAAACCAATGTAAGCTGATAGTACAACAGCATTTTTTCATTCGCAGTTTACATTTATTTTTCAAAGATAATGCTACAGTATATGCATCACGTACTGCAGTATATTATTAAAAATGCAGAAAAATTAAAACTGAAAAACTTCATCAAAAAAAGCAGGGCCTACATTCTGCAAGTGGTAGAGAAGGAAGGTAGTTATATATAGGTCAAAACATTATAGGACATGGATTTTGTTTAGTTTCAGTTCATCTCTTAGTTATTTGGTGTGCTTATGAGAAGATTGATGAAGAGTTTCTGTACCCATCTACATCTGTATAGCAATATTTTTCATGTGGTTTTTTGCTCCAACTTTTCTTCGGAGGTGATATGTATAGGAAGATGTTCTTGATTCTTGTTTGCTCTTTTGAAACAATTCACAGGTTTGTGGTTAGAACATCTCTCTTAAATCTTTCCCCTAATGTTGGTGCAAACTCTTAAAGCAGTATTATTTGATTGAGTAGAACTCTGTGCCATACTCCTCCTCAGCACTTGTATTGGCAGCAGTATCAGTTCAATATTGTTAGTTGATGCTACTCTCACAGTGGACTCTGTTTTATACAAAACCCACCTTAACTAGATTTAGTGTATATCATTTTGTACATCATTTTGATGTGGGTGAAATTTGCATACCTACAATATCAAGGGGCATCACTGGGATGTATCTCAAGTGAGAACCAGGGGTGAGTGATGGAGGCTGAATGATCTGGAGCCACCAGGGCCAGCTGCAGTCTGCACCATATCAGAGCTGACCTTGTGCACAGGCAGCCAGCCCTATGAGGTTACGTTCAGGGTCCTTTCCATGCCTGTATATGCCTTTGGTGATGGAAAGGAAAAAATTTAGTGGTTTCACAGCATCTTAAAAACTGATAACACTGGTATTGCTGTTCTTATCTTACTACTGGCTACTGACATTCTTTATCACACAGGAAGCTATTTTTCTTGTGAGTTTCTTTTAACTTATATGAAGGTAGTTTTCCCACTGAAAGTATCAAGACAATTTACATTCATACTAAGCAGAAGTCATCATCTTGGATTTCTGACTTCATTTTCCTGACCATCTTTATGGGATAAGTATTTTTAAAGATTACAGATTCTTTTGACAAATATGTCTTTGTATATCCCAAATATTTAGATGGATCTGCTAGCACTCATAGAGCCTGAAAAAAAATCTCAGAAGGCAAGTGGAACATTGGAAACCACTGAAGTGATGTTTGTTGACGTTTTCTATTAGGAATACTAGCTACCACATACAGTATGTTATTTAACCATTTGTTGACTATTGTTGTATTAGAGAAGTTCCTACTTTCCTCTGATGCCTGTGATATTGTACAAGCACTCAGTTCCTTTCTCTTTCTCCCAGCACTCCCAGCTATAACTACGCACCAAACATGGATAAGCACTGGATCATGCAGTACACGGGGCCCATGCTGCCTATCCACATGGAGTTTACAAACGTCTTGCAACGCAAGAGACTTCAGACCCTGATGTCAGTTGATGACTCTATGGAAAGAGTGAGTTCAAGAAACTGTTGTGGATACTTCAGAGACATGGAATGGCTTGGGTTGGAAGGAACTTAAAGGCTATCTAGTTTCAACAGCCCTGCCATGAGCAGGAGCACCTTCTAGTAAACTGGGTTACCCAAAGCCCCCTCCAGCCTGGCCTTGAACAATTCTAGAGATATAGCATCCACAGCTTCCCTGGACAACCTGTTTCATTCCTCCATTACCTTCACAGTAAAGAATTTCTTCCTACCTAATCTGAGTCTACCTTCTTTCACTACGTGCCCTCCCTGTAAAAAGAAGTCCCTCTCCATCTTTCTTCTCAGGCCCTGTTTAGTCATTCTTATTAGTCAGTAACGAAATAATTAAGTAAATTCTTTACTTACCTTCACTAATCACAGCCAGGGGAAAGTCCCTGGGATACAAAGACTTACTCTACATATCCCCAGACCAAATTAATTTTGGTTATACTCTCTTCAGTGTAGTGCCAAACTTCCTTCTTGCATCTTTTAATTGGCGAGTGAGTAAGTTGGTAATTTTTTTTTTTTTTAATGGAAAAATCTGTGGGCCTAATATAAAGACTGGTGTTAACAAAAGATGCATCACCTGTGTGTTCTCATGGGTAGATGCAAGTTAGCACATGATAACTTCTCTTCATTTCACATATTGGTAATTTTGTTAGTCCTTCAACTGAAATTTGGGAATTGGCAAATCACAGCAACTCAGGTGTCAGTCTGCTCGTGTTTGCAGAAGTTACACAATGCAGTGTACTGATAATTAGAGGTAATACGATACATGAACTGTTAGGTGTAGTTTGCATTACTTTTTGTTCAAAATTCAAGCACCATGACCAAAGTTCTTCCCTTAGAGAGACTGCTTTAAACTTTAATAAAAATTTACAGCCTTTTCCCAAGCCCACAACTGTAAGGAATGGGTAAAACTGTAGACTAACGCAGTAAATCAAATCTGAATAACATTTACCCTAAAGAAGTAGCAGAGCTTTTTTCCCAAGATGTATTTCAGTATACGTTGACTTCGGACACACTAATGCAACTACATTAATAGTATCATATTTTGCTATTATAATTACCTGGGTTTCCTTTCTTTCCTCAGAGCAAACTCCCCTCTGTGAAATGTGAAACTGAATTTCTAGGATGAATGTTTTTATCAGCACTGTAGAGACAAGATGTAAAAATGCCCATTCCCAAAATGTCATTTTCAGTAATTTAATTAATGCCACGTTTGATTCTTTGATTCAAAAATAGTAAAATAATTGTTTTACATGATTACGCAGAAATCACATTTTGCTGCATTTAATTTAAAGTTTTCCCTATTCTCTATTTCAGTTATACCAAATGCTTGCAGAGATGGGAGAACTGGAGAATACCTACATTATTTACACTGCTGACCATGGTTACCATATTGGGCAGTTTGGACTGGTCAAGGGGAAGTCAATGCCATATGACTTTGATATTCGAGTTCCTTTCTTTATTCGTGGTCCAAGTGTAGAGCCAGGATCAGTGTATGTTCTCTTATGTCTTTAGTACAGCTGTTACCTAATGTAAAATGTTTCTAAGTACTTGTAATTATCACTCTGTCTAGTTTCATTTCATAAAGGATGCCCTATGACTGCAGAACAATGACTCCTAAAAAGAGTAATGTCATTCACTTTGCATATTATTAACAAGTTACAATATAGAGGGGAGAACTGTATAACCTATACTGCTGTAAGGCTAGGTTTCACAGAATCACAAGGGAAGGGACCTCAATAGATCGTCCAGTCCAACCCCCCCTGCTAAAGCAGATATCCTATAATAGGCTGCACAGGTAGGCATCCATATGGGTCTTGAATCTCCATAGAAGGAGACTCCACAACCTCTCTGGGCAACCTGTTCCAGTGTTCTGTCATCCCTGCTTTAAAGAAAGTAGAGGTTCACCCTGAAGGTTACCATGAAGGTTTGGGGTTTGCCTATAAATAGTAGGTGCCAATTGCCCCTCTTCCTTTTACTGTGCTTAGCTTTTTCTTTGTAATGATATTCTCCATTACTGACCTCTTACAGTTGTAGCCTTCAAAGAGGGGTTTCTAAATATAGCTCTCATGTGGAGCTTTACATCTTCAAAGCCCTGGTAAACATTAATTACCTTTCTATTTCTGAGACAATGTGAAAAATATATACTGAACATATGACAACTGTGATCTTTTCTCTTGATTCGCAGTGTGCCTCAGATAGTTCTGAATATTGATCTTGCACCAACAATTCTGGATATTGCAGGACTTGACACACCTCCAGATATGGATGGCAAATCTGTCCTAAAGCTTTTAGACTTGGAGAGACCAGGAAATAGGTGAGTCTCAGGCTTGAGGTTATTTTGCCAGTTCACACCTGAATAAATCAACAACTGATTGGACAAAGAGATTCAATGAATAAGCTGTCAGGCCTGCAATGGCATCTTTCTCATTTGAAGGCCCTCTTAAATAGTAGATCGACATAACTGCATGTATACATAAGCAAAGAGGTGTCCTTTAAAAAATAATGGTTAACATGAGCAGTGCTGTATATGGGTGTCAGCAGTAAATATTATTGTTTTGCTTTCAGGTTTCGAACAAACAAGAAGACCAAAATCTGGCGTGACACATTCCTGGTGGAAAGAGGGTAATTATTAGGGGTGAGAGAGTTTAGGGAGAGCCTTCCGGGTGGGAACACTCTTTTGTACATGCTTTCCTTTTTTTTACCTTCTTCTTTCCCTTTATGGTCAGAGAAGTTGTAAATTTTGCAAGCAGACTTAAAGACCTGACTTGTTTCTTCATTTCCTACAACTGGCTGTGCATGCTGTTGTGCTGTGAGGTCTCTGCCCCCTAAGAAGTTTGAAAGCATGTTTTTCTGGCAGCTCTCCTAGCCTATATCTCCTCCTTCTCTAACACTGTACTTGTGACCACTTATGTCATCATCTGACTCATTTCTTTCCAATTCTCTGTTTCATATCCAGCTGTGCAATATCCTCTTATGAACTGATTTTGTATTTTCCACCACAGATTAGAAGCATTCTTCATTTTTGTTCTAGCTAAGAATAGACATGTGTAAATGAGATTTATGAGTATAATTACTCTTTTCTCTAATACCTCTTTATTCTCTCACCTTGACAATTACTGTTGTGAAATCTTTCTCCATGTAAAAAATTCTCAGCATTTTCCTTGTGGTATTGTATGGTTTTACAGATTATGAAAATCTTGTGCATATCAGACACACTGTGCTGAATGAGCCTGGAAGCCCCATAGTCTCTTCAGCGGGTCTTTTCAGTCAGACAAATACTGCTTCACTGTATTGTCTTTTGTGAAAGAACATACTTTTATGTGTGAATAATGCTGAAGTATATCAGTTAATCATATTTCAGCAGCCTTTATTTCTCTTTAGGTAACTTACAGCAAATCACGAGACTTTTTTCACTACATGACTTTTTGTCATTAAAGGTCACTAACAGAAATGTGAGGATTTTCTTCCTTGGATGACGTTTAATATCCAATAGCTTTGTTTTTCCAGTTAAATTAATCATTTCCAGAGTTTGGAAGAATGTATATTAAATACTCAACTTGTTTTGTTTGTTGTTTTTGTTTTTTTTTTAAAGCAAATTTCTACGCAAGAAAGAGGAAGCGAATAAAAACACTCAGCAATCTAATCAACTACCAAAATATGAGAGGGTAAAAGAACTATGCCAACAAGCAAGATACCAGACAGCCTGTGAACAACCAGGGCAGGTAAGCCGCAACAATTGGAGTCCTCTGTGTGTCACAGGGAAATACATATCAAAACAAATTCAGGAAAATGTCTTTTTGGATCCTTAGCAATCATCATGCTTTATTATTTATTAAAACTCCTTTAGTGGAAGGGTCTCCTGCCTTGGAAATATTTGCTATTTAAAATTACTGTAAATAATCAGATTGTGATAGTCATACTCAAATATTTGTTTTTTTTCCTGTAGCCTTAATATTTTCAGCGTGGTGCTTGATGCTAATACACATATATAAATGCCTGCTCACAAAGTAAAAGGTGTTATTGCTTGCTTGAGAACACCAATACTGTTGGCTCTGTAGTGCTTATACAGGAAGTGAACTAATGGGGGGGAGAGGGGACAGTTTTGTTTGATGTAGGTTTTATTTAATATTTTTATCAATAATCTTTCTGAGGGGATTGAGTACACTCTCACTAAGTTTGCAGATGACACAAGTTGGGTAGTAGTGTTGATCTGTGTGAGATCCTCTGGCCATACAGAAGAATCTGGATAGGGTGGATAGATGGGCCAAGTCCATGTTGTGTGACATTCAACAAGGCTAAATGCCAGGTCTTGCACTGGGGTCACAATAACCTAATGCAATGATAGAGGCTCACAGAAGAGTCTCTGGAAAGCTGCCCAGCAGAAAAGAACCTGAGTGTGTTAGTTGACAGCCAGCTGAATGTCAGCGAGCAGTGTGCCCAGGTGAACAAGAAATCCGATGACATCCTGGCTTGTGTCAGAAACTGTGGCCAGTAGAAGTAGGGAAGTGGTTGTCCCCCTGTACTTGGCACTGGTGAGGCTGCACTTTGAGTATTGTGTTCGGTTTTTGGCCCCTCACCTCGAGAAAGATGTCAAGTTGCCGGAACCTGTTCACAGAGGAGCAACAAAGCTGGTGAGGGGACTAGAAAACGAGAAATATGAGGAGCAGCAGAGAGAACTGAGGTTGTTTAATCCAGGAGTGGCTGAGGGGAAGACCTCATTGTTCTCTCCAGCTGCCTGAAAGGAGACTGTAACAAGGTGGGAGTCAGTCTTTTTTCTCAGATGACAACTAACAGGATGTGAGGAAATGGCTTCAGGTTGCACCTGGGGAGGTTTAGACTGGGTAGTAAGGGAGAATTTCTTCATGGAAATAATGAAGAAACCCTTGGAACAGGGATTGAGACAGTCTGCCCAGGGAAGTGATGGAGTCCCCAGCCCTGGTGGTATGTAGGAGATCATGGAATCATTAAGGTTGGAAAAGACCACTAAGATCATCTAGTCCAACTGTCAACCCATCACCACTATGCCCACTAACCCATGTCCCTCAGTGTGACTTATCAGTGTTTCTTGAATGTCTCCATGGACAGTGACTCTGACACTTCCCTGGGCAGCCTATTCCAATGCTTAAGCACTCTTTCTGATAATTAATTTTTCCTAATATCCAATCTGAATATGTGGAGAGAGTGCACAGGGACATGGTGTAGTGAACAATTGGTAGTGCTAAGTTGATTGTAGGATGTGATGAGCTTAAGGTTCTTTTACAGCCTAGATAATTCTATAAAATTAAGAAGAAGTGAGTCACACCCCAAATTCTGTTCATCTGACTCTGAATTAATGCTGTATCCATGGCACTGTATGAATGGATATTCTGGGGAAGAACTAGATGAGATGCCGTCTGTCAATGGTTTACAGGCCAGTTTGGCCTAGTTCTGTGACTAATGGGGTGGGGGACCCATGGACCCATGCCCCAGGAAAGGAGAAGGGAGAAAAGAGAGAGGGTAGAGAGGTAGACCTGAAAACAAGACAATCTGAGGAGGAAAGCTAATTTACTAAATAAGATACCAGAATACAAAATAACACAATATAATACAATATAATTGGAATTGAGATTAATAAATCAAATAAAATGAGAGAGTGTCCAAAACCAACGACCTTACTCTAAGCTGATGGTGAGATGGCTAGGAAGCTCCCACTGCAGATGAGCAGCTAAAAAAGGGCAGTCTCAGGACTTGTGTGCAGATTTATCTTTCCATCTGAGTGGAAAACAGGAACACAAAGTCCTCTGGGGTAAGTAGTTCTTCTCTTCTGAGAACCAGGTACCCGGAAATTTGGCAGTGCATGGAACTGGAACATTAACTCTTTAACTCCCAGTGCCTTACTTTATGTTATGATGTGGAATACCAATAACAAAAAATCATGAAATCATGACACCTTCCCACTGACTCCACCTATGACTAGTGCAGGCAGGGTCCATGGTCACCATCACACCCTGCTGTTTTCCCTCCCTGTCCCCATCCCTGTACACCTCTCCTGAGGAGTGCGAGGCAATCTCTCCCAGGCAGGCACTAATGCTTTCCCTCAGATGTTTTCTCAGGCCATTGCAGCCAGCTGTAAGCCTGGCACTGAAATACTGACCTGCTGTTTTGAAGGGAGTATAAAGCCGTACTGTGCTGTGCTTGCATCTGCAGCCACCCACAGAGCTTCACCCAGGGCAGGTAGAGCCCTGTAAAAGAAACCCAAAGGCACTCTGGAGAGCTTGTGCACTTACACATGTGCTCCTTCCTCACCTTGCTCTTGTCACTCATTAGAGCGTAGTGTTACGGTAAATCTCCGTTAATCCCAGATTGGATGGGAATATGTTTTGGCTGGCACATCCATGGACCATTCCTCTGCCACACTTCCCACCTCAGACATGCTCCTTAAACTCAGCTGCTTTTAAGGGAGTGTGCACAATATCACAGTCTCGCCCAGGGGCAAAGTTTTCAGGAGTTCAAACACTGCCATTGTAAACAGAGATTAAATCTAAAAAACTGAATATTTTTATAACAACCAAAGTAGATCAATGGAGTCATTTAGACTGTTAGACGCTAAAATGTTTAGTTTTAAAATACTAAAATATTTTCTTTGCAATTATTTCTTATATTTACTACCTCTTATGCCAAAATCCAGGTTTGTAATAGCTTTTCTACATGTGAAAAGATGAGGTTAAGTGTCCTGACCAGGTGTCACAACCTGAAGCAGAGGGGAGCATTACCCCTAGCCCAGCTCTCAGGCCCTAGTGGCAGACTTGGGTTTGTGTCCTGTGTTGGGGACTCACCTCTGATCCAAAGGCAGAGGAAGGGGAATGCCTTGAGATGAGGCGATGACAACAGTGGGGTTTGATACCAGTTTTCCCACCTACAAGACTTTTAGATGCAGAAGGTACGTTGACTTCACAGAGCCCAGCAGCCAGCCATTACAGCTGAGTGGAGGACAAGATCAAAATGATCTTAAGAGAAACCTTCAGACCTAGGCAGTAGTGAATATGAATTATGTTCCTAAGCAAAGAGAGCAGAGTTTTCCCTGATCATTCTAACATCCTGAAGGCTTTCTGCAGGGATAGCAATGTTCAACACACCTGTGTACGGGACATCCTGAGATGCATTAACACATCCTCTTGGTATCCTCTGGGCTCATTCAGTCCATGGTGCACAACCCATGGATCTCACGCCCCATTCACTCCCATTTCAACCTTGTGAAGCAAGGGTAGCTTCTTCTGCAGGGACCGGCTACATGCAGTACTCAAGGGCAAGTCAGTGAAGAATAAACTGGATGTGAATCTAAAGAGCACCAATGGAATAACATAACCTTCAGTAAGGCATTGCAGTGTGAAATAAGTGTCTGCAAGATTTTTTACACTTAGAAAAATTCTTGAAGAAAATTAAAAGTTAATGGACCAAATGATTTCACTTTAGCCCAGATGGTTTCCATTGTTTAATACTGAGGGATCATCATTTAATACAAGGTTTCTTCAGCAGACTTCACCTACTTGTTTTCCACCTCTTGGAAAAGAAAAAGAGGTAACATTTGTTTGTGGATCTTAATTTCAATGAATTTTATCTTTTGAGGTTAATATCTTCAATTTCAATTTCATAGATGCATATGTAGAAGAATATCTTCATTTTAATTTATAATGGCTGGTAACACTCCCTACATTTACACTAATCAGTTGCATTTAAAATCATTTAAATTAAAATCACCTTTGCAGAATATGTGATTGCTGACAGATTTTTGAAGAATGAAATTATTAGTCAGTGGAAAGTTGCAGCTAAATGTCTGGAACCAAGAAAAATTAGTTGGTGAGTTAATGCACCATCTAGTATATTGAGAGCGTGTTCTTCATGTTAACTTACTTTAGTCAATAGCTAGTTCATTTGAAATAGAGAATGCAATTGGGAGTTGAAAAAGAAGACAATTTGTTTTTCTCGTTCTAAAATGAGGTGTGATCTTGAGACCTGCTAACTCCAAAATCTTCAGGGATGTGGTACTCAGGAAAATAGTTGTTTTATTTTGTTTTCTGTTAAATAAGTAACCTGGAATAGTTAAGACACTTTTTAAGTGAAAAATTTCAGAATTTCAATTTTTTTTTCAATTTCCAATACCTATTCAGAAGTGGCTAAACAAAAAAAAAAGGGGGGGGGGGGGAGAGGGGAGCGATTTGT
>VXAB01006131.1:211840-258193 GCA_013399175.1 Odontophorus gujanensis | reverse complement strand
TGGGGGGCGGTAATTTTAACATCTTTGTAACCAATTGTTTCATAATCATATCTAGAAGACAGAGGAAATTTAGACTATAGAGTAAAGTTAACTGCAAGTCAGCAATGTTTTTGCTTACAAAAAATATATTTTTTTAATTTCTTTAAGAGAACGTAGTTATAAAATGTACATGCGAAATACAGTTAAACTATTTTTATCATTAATTTTTTTCTGAGGCCAGTGTTTAGCAGCATTCATAGATTCACACAATTTCATTGTAGACCATCTTCAGCTTGCTATTTTTCATAATCCTCTTCATGGGAGGATGGTTTCCAAAAGTTCAGTCCCATCCTCAAGAGCATAGCAGAAATGTGACGTACACAACTGCACAGATATGTTCACTTTTGAGTTATATTCAGCTTGTCATTATCTTGAGCCAACAGCAATTCCTTGCAGAAGGGGGAACCATGCATACTGAGTTGCATTAGCAAGGATAGAGCAACGGGTCATGGGAAAAAATCACTTGCCTCTACTCAGTGTGCATTTGGGTTGGGATCTCCGTTAATCTGGATTGCATCCAGTAGAGGACCCTGGAGATGGTCAGGAGGTACTAAGGAGAGGCAGTGGTTTTTTAGCCAAGAGAACAAGAGGCAAAGGGGGATCTAATTGCTGCCTTCAACTAATTTATAGCCAGTTAGAGACAAGACAGACTGAGGCACTTCTTGGAGGTGCACAGCAAAAGGGCTGTAAGAGACGGTCAAGTTGCAACAAGGGAAATTCTGAGTAGGTGTATGGAAAAAAATGTTACTATAAGAGCAATTAAGCACTGGAGCAGGTTACCCTAAAGGCTGTGGAAGGTGCATCCAGCAATATTTTCAAAACCTAATAAAATCATTCCTGCTTTGAGGAGGAGGTTGGACTAAATGACCTACAGATGTTCCTTCCAGTGATTTCACATGCTCTAGATCTTTTTTCTTGCTTAATTCCTAGGCTTGAGGATTTATGTTGTCTTTGTCTTCCTCAGTTTCCTAATTTGGGAAGTGCTGTAAATTTTGTCTGTCTTGTCAATGAGATATGGTTCACCTGCCATATTCAGAAACAAATTGGCTTTTGGCTTCTGCCCCAACCAAATTGTTGACCTGTGCTCAGTGACATCATAGCTGGTCCTGTTCCACACAGGTCAGAGTCACTCCACTGCACAGGGAGCAGCAGCAGGATGGGCTCTGCTCAGCCTGGAGCTTGGGTTGGGGTAAGAGTTTCCTTTGCAGTCTCTGCTTCACATCCCAGATTGCTCTTCAAGAAATTATGATGGGAACCATGGTTTCTCTCTTAGTTTCTAAGCCAAATTTGTCACCGGGTCGTGTGATGTAACTTACTGAGGTCACCTGATTGAGCCCAGTTGTTTTAGTAGTGACTATTGATGGTTTTTGTTGCTTAAATGGTATGCAAGTTCTTTTTTATATATTTCAATGATAGATATTTCCCCTCTCAGTTTTACTGTAATACGGCACACATTACAGAAATTTCTATTCATCTGCATCCACGCTAGTGTTTTAAATTGGAAGCAATCAATGCAAATTTTTAACTAAAATTTTATTAGTTTTCCAGGCGACCAGAAATAATAGCATGTAACAAAGATTTCTCTGGATTAATGTAGCCTTATCGTGACACAGATCTCTTCTCAAATTTCCACTGAAAAAAGCTGAGATGAGAATATATGTTAGTTTAGGAGGGTTAGAGGCAAGCTGCTCTTAAATCCTCTGGCAGGTTATTTTTGTTGAACTCGCTCCATCTTCTTAGATCCAAATTCTTATGGATACTTAGCAAATATCAAATAAGAGCATGTTAATAGCATTTACATTTATGCTTTTTCTTTTTCTCTTCCCTTACATAAACATGTAATTAAAGAGTTGAGTTAGTGCATCAGTATTTATTCTTTTTCTCTAGCAATCTGAGCCATAGGAATTTTCCTCATATATGATCTTGACTTTTGGGACTTAACACTGTTTCCTGAATGGCAGTTACCTTTTTAGATCTTCTGCTGATAGACCTGCAGTCCCTAGTGCACTACTCAGTCCATTATTTATAATCAATATCAAGTCCATAGCCAAATATGCAATTTTATCCTCTTGTAAAATATACAGAGACCACAACTTTGCTGTAAAATTTTCCCACCAGAGGGAAAAAAAAAAGAAAAAAGAAAAGAAAAACCTCCCAAAGTGAAGACTGTGAATCTTTCTGTTTAAACTTTCAACTCTTAGATCGGATGACTCAGCAACCAAACTGAGATTCAGGTCTGTTTGTTCTATGGGTATACATCTCCAACCATCTGCTGTCCAGTACCTTCCAGTTTGTAAACAGCAAAGGTCTGAAACTTGTAAAGATCTGTAGTCTACTGCCAGCTCGGGTGAACACTGCCAGTGGACAGAATGGAAAAATGTGACACAATACATATGTTTGTATGAAGTGCATGCCCATGAACCCAAACGCAGCTGTAGATGTCATGCCACAGTCGCTGACTTTCCTTGTGCTCTTCTTTTTACCCGCCTCAGTATTAGAAATGCAGAATATTGAATATCTTCCCAAGAAAACGTATCCCAGTGCTGCCCTAAACACATCGTGTTCTGCCTGGAGAATATGCCTGAAAACCACACAATGAAATTTTAGTTAGATTAAGTCTCAATGTATTTTACAGTCATTTAAGGCTTTACAGGTAGTCACTAGAGACTTGCCGCTGAATCCAAGCATCAGCTTTGCGGTAAACACACAAAATTCTTCTGGCTATGATCCAAACAACATGTTATGTTGTCTATACAGACCTTATTTCTCACATATCCTTCTCCATTTAAAAATCTAGCGTAAGAATTGAATTTTATTGTTCGCATTTATATTTATCATGTTATCGTATGAATGTTTAGTATGAACATGTCTGTAATACTGAAGGAATACGTGCCATCAATCAACTTACAGATAATACCGTAAAGGAAATTAGAATGTGGCTTATTAGGTGTAGTCTGGTTTGGCTCAAGTATCTATGTTCTCATAAAATAAATATCACAGACCATACATTTGTGAAGGTCAGCTTTATGACCAGCTGCGGAGTATGAATAAAAACACATAAGCCGGTAAGAGCTGGACAGAAGTGTCAGATGGTTGGCCAGGAACTGACAGCCAGGCCCCAAGCACCCACTAAAACCCAACTAAAATTATGATATGGCACATAAACATCACTCATTGATCCTCCTGGTTTCAGAACAACCTCCTGATGATTACAGGAATAGAAAGGCACAGGTCATGAGTGTGCAGGAGTGCATTAACGTACTGCTATTCCATAAGCAGCCTCCTGCCTCAGCTTGTTTCTCCATTTTCTATCATATTGCAGCTATTCGAACAGAATTTCTTGCAGCGTTCCTAAAGGAAGGTATTAGCAACCAAGACAGTGTAGATTAATAAGAGAAAGAAAATAGCTTTTTCTTTATAGAAGCAATATTTGTTTGGGTTAAGGGCAGTAACAGCTAATCCCATCAACTTGATTTACCAGAAAATCAGTTCAAGGCCAGCTCTTCTTTGCTCTTTGTACACTGATACCAGCATCTCAGCATCATTCAGAAGAGCATCTACATGCAGGCTTAACAGGAAGCAGATGTGTTTGAGACCTGTCATGTGTTTAAAACTCTGTATATACTTCAGTCTTTTCACAAACAGCTCTTGTAACTATTGCTCAGTTTAGACCCTGCAGAGTCATCTCTCATAGTTGACAGAAACACGCTTGCTATTTTGTTGCTCAAGAATTCTTAGGAATTGCAAAAATTATATCCCTTGTTAAAATATCATCCTGCTTTTGACTTAGAACCAAATATGAAGATAAGTTCTTTTATCTCCAAAGAGAATCCTTCAAAGTGTGGTATTTCGTATTTCAGCCTAAATATTTAAGCTTCCTGGTAAACAGAGGACAGTTCTTTCCAGATTTGACAGTTTTTCAAATCTAAGCAATTTGGAATCTGAAACACCAGTTCTATCCAGATAAAATCCAAAGATAACGCAGGCTGGGAAGATCTTCCTTTCACTGACTTCATCTCTTTCACAGCACAACTGTGTTCATTGTTTTTGCTGCCATCTTATCAGTGTTCCCTAACAGCAGGACTTCTTGGTAGAATGTCACCCTAAGAAGCAATTTTATGTACCTAAAATATTTATACAAAAAACACAGATGATGCAAGAATCCTTTTTAACACTTTATATGGTACTCCTTCGTGGCTGTCATTTGCTGAGTTTCCATACCAAAGTACCCAGTGAAATACAGCATAAATTGTCTTCTGCAAATTAAATGTGTTTGACCCAAGAAGAACCCATTGCTTTTGACATTCCTATTTATAGTTGAATGGATAGATTTATCTTTGACTGTCATCGACTCCTGTTTGTTTGCACCTGGCAGTAGACATTTATTGAATAACAACAGAAGTCTGTTGATGTTGAGCTGCTGCCACAGACAAGATAATGGATTTTGCAGAGAAGCTGTGGAGGGGATGTGTTTGATAACTTGACCTAAATGCCCACACTTGTAGATCTGGCAATGCTTTTCATGCATTTTTTATGAAATAGAAAACTGCTAGAGCCATGATGTTTAAAATCTGCACATCAAGAATTCAACACTGTATAATCTGAAAGCCTCGTAAGGTATTATCTCATTTTGCTGTTTCTTAAACACTATGAAATAGATGGAAATCCGCAATTTTCGTACCATTGTTTCTGTTTCTTCATTCTTCTTGTCTCCTCCAGTACTGTCCCCGTGCGTTTTTCTGAATGTGTTTCTGAGTCAATCCTACACTCTCTCCACTGTATTACATCAATTCTTACAGGACAAATTACTTCTCTATTTGTTGAACGTTGGTCTTTTCAAGAAGACTTTCTCAGAGGATAAGACCATATATACACAAACTATGTTTGAATATATTATGGAGCTGGGAGTTCAACAAAAAGCAGTCCAATTATGAGGGAGTGGTGCAGAAAGCACCATCTGCCCAAATGGGCGGCGTCAGTCCACTTTTAAAATGAGATTTTTGTTCCACAAAAAAACAGCAATTCCGAATTCCCTGAATGAACCTGGCACGCTATCCGTGTGAAACAGCTGCACTTGCTTGCAATATTCAAACACTGTCTAAATGTGACAACTCAGAGTCATATTTCCAGGATCACTTAGGAGCCATGGTCAGAATCAAGGTTTATGACTATGCTGTGAGTACGCATAGAGGACATGTTTCTCAGTGTTCAGGTCCAGTTCAGCAGAAGTAAACCATAGCCAACAAATTACAAAGCACATCTCAGTATGCCGCATGAGGGGGACTTCTTATATGTCACAGAGAAAACAGTAACAGGATTCACTTCTTGGTACAGCAGGACACCCAAACCCAGACTCCTTTGCTGATATTGTTCCATCAGGTTCCCTGACAATCAGGCAGGTCTGCTTGTTGCACTCAGAGGAAGGTGGTACACACATGCAGCTATAACTGTGTTTCCATCCAAACCCTTTTCAAACTTAAAATATACATTTCTAATCAAGAAAAAAGAACAATCTGTTTAAGTTCCTGATGTCTTTCTGTTCATTCCCTAGGATGAGTAATAATTCTCAAGTCAGTCATACATTACTGAAATGAAGAAACATCTGTACAAATATTGTCACTGTGTTGTGTTTCCAATCACGTTTTTCAGAGTTCTATAGCTTTGTGATAAAGTCTGACAAGATATTTTACACTGAAGAGTGTGCTGCAAATATGGGGTAATTGCACTTTATCAAGATCCTTAGCTTGCCACTTTTCATGAATTGTCTAATTAATTTCCCCTCTATTTGAAGCAACTCTCTCAAAGCTGTGACAGTCTATTAGCTAAATGATGTTGATTTGAAATCCAGCTTAAGTGGGTATTCACAGCACAGCACAGTGACTCATGCTGAATTTATATTTCTATGTCTAAGGTATGTTCAATAATGAAATAGATTTACTTAATTTTAAGGCTATGGCACAAACTGATATCAGGAAGTTGCAACCCAAGGAAGCTATTGAATCATCTGCTGTTGACTTTCTCATGTAGCTCTAAGTTACTAGTGGAACTGTGCCAACTGCAGTGCAAAGCAAAATGACCAAGTACAAATAATACACTTTTAATCAGGCCGTTTACTCCTCTTTGCCTTTGAAATGACTTTATAAGGGCAAGCCCTCATAAAGTTAGACCCAGATGAAAACATGTCATGCTAATGACATCACTCGAGGCAAAGCTCCTACTGCTGTCCTACTGCAGTCTACGTGAGCCTTCCCAGAAGACATCTGTCCTTAGGCACTTAAACTTCAGGTTGAGCAGATGAAAGGACCTTGAGCTCCCAAAGTGATCCTCAGTCCTTTTATACCTTTATATCCTCTGAAATCCTGCTGCTACTTGCTCTTCCACCTTTACTTCCCCTCTGCAGTTAAACTGAGGCAGAAGAAAAGCTGGAGGTGGATCAAATTTTGGAGAGCAAAATCATTGCTGGGGGGCAGGTAGGTGATAAAATGAGAAGAAAGAGGGAAAAGATGAGTCAGTTACAAGAAAAAGGGGTGACACAGGTTAAGTTTTGTAATGTGACTGAAAGGATATAACAACTTGTTGCAGTCAAGTGGCAGAGTCTTGCTTTTTCTCTCTCAATAGGGTTTTGTTTTGTTTTTTAATTCTGAATTACTCCTCTTTTCTCTTACTGATAGAATCTAAGTCAGCATGCAGCCAGAAGCAGTGACCGTCCCTTATTCCTATGGCAACAGTGAATTTTCAGAACAGCTTGAGTGTTTTGTGGAACATCAACACAAGAAGGAAAATAAATTTGGGGATAATAAGAAAATATATATAAGTTAAAAGAAGTTAATGGAGACATAATTATCTCACATATGTGGCAATGTTTTAGTGTTTTTTGTTTTGTTAAGTTTTTATGAAGGAAAAACAGAGGCTCAGAAGCCAAATGTTATACTCCTGGATTTCAAAGAATAGTTTGGTATTCACAATAGGAAGGAAGGTAGGCTAGAAAGGGGCAGCATGTCTTTCGGAATCTTCTTTTATGTGCATTAATGCACTTTATAGATATAAAGATGAGCAGAAGGACCAGAATGCATAATGCATGCTCAGTTCACGATTACGTTGGCATGGGCAAGGTTTCAGGAAAGTTGGTCTAAAAATTCCATCTCAGAACTCTAAAACATCTTTATAATGACACATTTAAAAGTTAAAAAAATATATATATATAGAGGAACTGAATCATTTAATCCCTGTTTCAAGCAGAGAACTGTTATTGGCTCATATGAGACACAGAGCGTCTTGTTTCAGTGTTTGTCATAATACTCTTAAAAATGATCTAAATAGCTATTGAAGCCACTCTTGGAACTTCTTGCTATAATTAATGTTAGACAAAGAAAATACTTATTTTACTTTCAAATGGTGCTTTTGAGACTCATTAAGAACTAGTGCCAGATGTTTAAAAATGTAATATAACCAAAGAACACAGGAACTGTAGTGGTGCAGTCACTTCTTATCCTGTAGCAAGTTAGTCTTTTCATGATAGAAGTAATGCACTTACTGTAGCAAGTCTTGAAAAGCATTACAGCTCTCAGACACCTCTGTTTGTAGAAAATGACTTTGTCACTGCTGGGCTTATCCTGAAAGTCAGGGCCTGAGTATAATTCCTCAGACGGCAGTCAGACGTGTGCAGGCCCATGCCCTTTTAAACGTGGTTTGGTGTTCTGCGATCAAAGGCATGCCAAACCACAAGCAAGCCCTCTGAGTTTGGGATCTATCTTTTAGCTCACCCTGCATTAGGCCAAAGTGTGCTGTCAGAGGGCTGTGGTTCAGAGCCAATATTTCAGTGTTTAATTGAGAGATGCTTCTGCCATTAAAAGCACCACAGAAGGCCCCAAACAGCCGTGTTTTGGAGCTGGAGGTAGTGTAAATATGTGCTTGATAATGTATTTTACCTCTCCTCTCTATTCTATGAAGTGACTGCTGTGTGTAAGTCAGAAGTTGTTTTCTATTGTTTGCAACAGCATCAACCCACTCCTCAGGTTATCAGGTCAGCCAGTCCACCTGAGGCTTAGTTTTCTTTCTTCATTCTTCAGTCATCTTGACAGCACCACCGAAACAGTCCAGAGCAGGCATTAGCTAATGGAAGAGACTTACTGAAATGTATCTGCTCTGATATTAATGTTCATTTCAAAAACTGAGTTGGAATCTGCATAAGGACCAGCATCTAACTGTCTTACTATTATTAATGAGGGAAGAAAAAGCTAAGGCTGTTTATTCATGGGAATCTAAAAAAGGACACCGTATAGCATGGGTTGTTAAATTTTTTGGCTTGCATGGGCCGCACTGAGTGAAGAGGAATTGACTTGGGTCACATATATGTGGGTCACTCTGAAAGTAATGCCTCCTATTTATTTCCATGGAAGCTACAGCAGATTTGATGAGCACAGTAACATTGTTTGACAGAGCAATTTTTCAGGTGTTAAACACTACTTTTTCAATGTATTCACCACCATTAGCTATGCAGTTTCACCAAGAACAAGAGCCTGTAAAAATCTGCATCTGTGGAGGTAGCAGCTGTTGCTGTTGCCACTACTGTAATGCATCACCTACAGCCTTACATCTCCATACGTGTTCCTGAATGTCAGTGGGCACAGTTTTATTCCACATGGATGACAGCACTTGCTTCATACACACCTCCATGTCGGATGCCATGGTGTCAGACTGCCCCTCTGCTGCCATCTATCACACGG
The DNA here is from genome assembly GCA_013399175.1 of Odontophorus gujanensis. Taxonomy (NCBI): domain Eukaryota; kingdom Metazoa; phylum Chordata; class Aves; order Galliformes; family Odontophoridae; genus Odontophorus; species Odontophorus gujanensis. The sequence goes on along the minus strand of VXAB01006131.1, from coordinate 249,428 downwards.
CAGCATGTAATGGAATATCAGTGGGAAGGTTCAGTCTCTGCTACTATGTCATCAGCATTTGCCTCTAACATCATGGGACAACATCTTGAAATAGAAGGCATTACTTTCAGAGCAATCCTCATAAAAAGTATCAAATAGTTAAAGTCTACAAGAAATAAAATACTATAATTTTCAAACTGCATGAACTTATTTGCCAGCACTGCACTCCCTGTGCCATTCCTTTGCCCTGGTTCCAGCCCAGATGGGGGTTCATAGTGCACTGATGTTTGGCCATTGATGAGGCCTGGTCAGACCACACTGCAAGCTGTGCTGAGCTGCATTGGGCCCGCAGGCTGCAGGTGGGACATGTCTGCTGTATAGGCAAACTGCAGCTGGAACTATGAAACCTTTGTTGAGTTGTGTTCTCCGCCCAATCCAGCCGAACTTGATGGTTTTGTATGCAGTCTGGTCATTATGGCTTTGTACGTGAACAAAGCACACTGGGCAATAGTTGTATTCTAAGTAAATACAGCTATTACTAGTTCTCCCTGTTGTTATTTGGGCTACAACTTGCTTAGAATCACAGACTTCCTAGCACGTGCAGTACATTATACACGCCAGCTATAAACCTGCAGCCACATATGGCAAGCTTTGGGCTTGGGCAAAGGAGCACTGATCTGTCACCACCTACCCATTAAAATAAAATAAATAAATAAAAGAGAGAGAGAGAAAAAAAAAGGAAAAGGAAAAAGAAAAAACCCTTTTTTAAGACAGTTCAGTGTGGAGAGGAAATTAAAGTCTCTGTTTCTTTCTTATTTGAAATGTGGAGACTGTGGGATCCACTGGAAAAATCCACCTGGGTTCTTCCATCTGGATTCAGTCATGTTGATAATCAAGTCAGTCAGATATTGTGCAGACAAGCTGGAAAAATCTCTGTTTCCTCTCATTCTCCTTCACTTGCTCTTATATTCAGCACATGTACGATGTTGTACAGGTACTCCTTCCAGACTGCACCATCTTCTCAGCAGCCTGATACAAATCTCAAGACGTAAGAATCCAAAGGAGTTTATCCAAGCTTATTTATTTGTTTGCCATCCCTGAGGCTTTTCCCTTTGCTCTTTTCTGGGAGTGCTTGTTGCACTGATTCCACCTGCTGGGAGGAGTGGGGGGCCTGGGGAAGGTATGCTTTCAGGCTTCTCATATGAAGAGTCAGCAGTGTTTTCAGGTCTGAGTGGCATGGTTTGTAGGGATGTGTTAGGGTGCAGTGCCTAACTCTGGCCTCTGATACAGAAATAAATTACATGCTCTTTGTACCTTACATATTTCTATGTGAATCACATCCACAATTCATCCCTCTCTTTTCCAAGGAACCCTGCAGTTGAACCAGTTCTTCATCTGTGGAGATTTTTTTATTTTCCTGTGAATCGTGTTAGAAATTCCGAGTTGCAGAACAAAGAAGCAAAGTTTGTTTTTTCAAAGGGAAAAAGAGACTTGGTAAAAACAGCTCTGACAGCTGTATTCCATGGCTCAGTAAATTAAGACTTTTTACTTGCTTCTTTCATGGATGTGTTTAGTCTAGATACTCTTGATTTATACATCATTTTTGGCTGAATTGTATTTTCTTTATGCAGATTCTCAGTAATTTCATTCAAGCTTGTGTTTGCCTAGCTTAAGAGAGCTGTTGAGAAGGATGTGAGTGAATTTAGTCCCTTAAAATGTTTCCCATCTCAATTTGTTCTTTAAAAGACCACTTAGTTTTGAAAGAAATTTGCTTGTCATCTTTCACAACCCATCTGAGAGCAGCAGGGGTTTGGAAGGATGCTGGGAAATCGTCTTCACATTTCTCTCTCTCTCTCTCCCTCACTCACTCACGCGCACACACACAGAAGTGGCAGTGCACGGAAGATGCTTCTGGCAAGCTTCGAATTCACAAGTGCAAGGTATCTAGTGACATCCTGGCCATCAGGAAAAGGACCCGCAGCATCCACTCCCGGGGATACAGCAGTAAAGAGAAGGATTGCAACTGTGGAGACACTGATTTTCGAAACAGCAGGACTCAAAGAAAAAATCAAAGACAGTTTCTGAGAAATCCCAGTACACAAAGTAAGTATTCTGACCTCCTGCATGCAGGGGTAAAGAGCAGGGGTAAAGGCTCACAGTGTTGGTTTTCTCCTCTGCATACAATGAATACAATGTAATTGGCCGATGGGTTCTGTATAAATGCCTCTGTAATAACAAAAACAATGAGAAACAAAGTTAACCCTGCACAGCAGTAAAAAATACTGCTCAGGTTGGCTGTGGTGGTGATGCATTGGTGCCACCTATTGCACTGGTCAGATACACACCTGGTGTCCTCTGCAGTTGAACCAGTGCCTTCATTTGCTAAGACAGCCAAAGCAAGCGTTCCCTTGCATTGTTAACACCGAATTCAAATGCTATGATATCCCAAAGACATCTTCTACTCAAGATGCTGTAAGGCCATGACAGCTGGCAGAATGAATTTTTGCACAGCTGCAGCTTCCAGGCTGTACTACGAGCACTGCAAGGAAACAGGTTAGATTGCAGTGTCCCCTAGTGGAGTGTGATCTGAAGGGAATGCACAAGCAGGCTTTAAGACAGCAGTACTTGGACTTGTCTCTGCTGAGGATTTATACTGCAAAAGCCTACTTAAGAAGACACTATTTTAAATGGAACAAGTATTTTAATCTATCTGCCCGGTGATTAAAGTGAAGTTCTGTAGCCATAACAATAAACACGAACCTGGATTTCAGGGGCTTTGTTCAAGAGCAGTTTGTATGCTCCTGTCCTCTGTTTGGAATACTAGAGCAGAGAATGAATAGAGAATGAGCCTCTAAAACAGGAAGATTGTTGAGTCATAAGAAATGCAAAAGTTAGAAGATGCTGCACAGATGTCTATGAAATAAGAAAATAATGGTAGTATAATTCAAAATATTTCCTGATTTAAAGCCGGCCCCACTCTGCAAGCGAACAAGAATCCTTGGTATTCTTTGTAAATTCAACCACAATATTGTCTGTCTTGAAGTCTCATTGTTCAGACTAGATGCTGCCTTGATGTAATTTATTCCATTTGCTCAATGTGATCTGAATAACTTCATAGTGTGCACAGGCAGACCTCTGAAAAGTCTCCACATCACCAACTACCAGAGTGATTCTCAAACTGGGCAATGTATCCCCAGGTTATAATTTCAAGAGGAGATTCCTACTGTTCTCTAGGGAAGAGAAGGGTTGCCAAGGTACTAGCAAGGGGTGGATGGGGACTGCAAATAGGGACATTGCCTTGGGGAGAGAATGTGGGGAGATGGGAAAGGGGCAAACAACTGTTGATAGTATATGAAGGGGGAATCTGAAAAAAAGCTTTACATTTTCAGCCCTCTTCAATTCTCCTCCTCCTCTTCCTCTCCAAAGTTCCTTAGCATTCATCTGAGGCAAACATGGACTCGAATTGATGAGACATTGCCAAGGGAACGACTGGTTCAGGCCTCAGCCTTCAGATGACAACTTGGATAAGACTTCTGTACTCCAAAACCTTTCAGTCACTTGACTAATAAGTAGTATCACCAGAGACTGTTACAATGACAGAATTTCTTCCATTTGATCCTATGAATTTTTTTCACTTTCCTCACTGTTTCATTAATGATTTATACAGTAATAAAGCAGAAAGACACTTTGGAACTACGGCTTTTCACTTTAGATAGGAGAATGACTTCACTTACTGACTGGGAAGTTTTTTTTTCACCTGACAGCAGGCAACCACTGAAACAATTTAGGAGGCAAGAGTTGTTAGAGTAGAAAGTTGAATGAGGTTTGCTACCTTTACTTTCAAAAGATTCTTGCCTTTCCTGGCTCAGTATGAATCTCTCAAAGGCACTAGAAGAAAAAAAAGCAGCAGTAGAATCTATCTCAAATGCCAAAGGCAGTATGCTCCCAGAGCTCCCACTTAATTTTGCTGCACAGAATGCAGCACTGTTAGGTGACAAAAAGTGTGCTCAGCATAGCTGCAACAAATGGAATGCAGAGCTCACTCTAATTCTATAATGCAGCAAGGTTTTGGAGGACTAAATCTCATGCAAAGATATGACTGATCTGTGTGTGTGTGTGTGTGTGTGTGTGTGTGTGTGTGTGTGTCAGAGTTTATATATATATATATATATACATAAGTGTATACACTCACATGGGACAGATTCTTGTCTTTTTAAAGGATTCTTTTAAAAAGTAATTTTAATTTGGAAGTGTAAATTACAGGTGGTAACATAATTTCACAACACAGAATAGCTTTATTTTCTAACGGAGTTCTAATACTGAACTTCCCAGGTTTGGTTTTTTGTTTTTTTTTTTGAGTGTCTCATTCTAGATATCTGATTTCACAGAATCACAGAATCGCAGGGGTTGGAAGGGACCTCAAGTTCAACCCCCTGCTAAAGCAGTTCTGATATACCTGATTTTATTTGGAAATAGAGATACTACCTTTGGTAGAAGACCAGTTTAGCATGAAATACAATACTCAGAGCATTCAGAATTTCATGCTACTCATGAACTAACCAAAGATAATTAAATAAATTTCTGCAAAGCCACAGAAGAAAAATAAGCTACTTCTGTTGAACAGCCTTCTTGCTCTTTGGAACATGCTAGGTGCTCAGGGCAAGAGTCATGTACGTGTGTATATACAGCTGTGGATGTTTCTTTCTTCTGCAGAGTACAAACCACGTTTTGTTCACACTCGCCAAACCCGATCCTTGTCTGTGGAATTTGAAGGTGAAATATATGACATAAATCTGGAAGAGGAAGAACTGCAGGTGTTGAAGACCAAAAGTATCACCAAACGTCACAATGCTGAAAATGACAAAGCAGAGGAAGCAGATGGTGCTCCTGGTGACACAATGGTTGCTGATGGCACTGATGCTATAGGTCAACCCAGCTCTGTCAGAGTGACACACAAGTACAATTGCTTTTGCTACTTTTTTCCTGAAGATGAAGTCTTTTTCATTTTCTAATTTCAGTCTTTCAGTTTTTTGCTCTTTTATAGTTCCTGTTTTAAAGAACTTATAACTGTCATTGCAGACAATTCTAGATATGCTTGAGTTGTGCATGATGTAGGTGGACTTACACAGTTGTAATATGTGTATTGAAGGGGGAAGCATCAAACTTTGTTTTTATCACTGAGGAGCAGACAAATCTAGAGGGAGAACTCATCCTCCACATCAAAACTTGTGTCTTACAATGGATTCATCACTCCATGAATTAGACACTCCTGCTGTTCATTATGAAGGCTGGGCAACCAGCTTAGTGCAGAGGCCTAAATTTCAGATAACTGAATTCCCACTCCAAGTGAGGACATTTTAGATCAGTCACACTATCTTTCTTAATACTTATTTGTTTGCAAAAAACTAGTGTTAGCTAAACTTCTTTAGATTTGTATATCCCTGAAGAGAACCACAATCATTTTTCCATGCCAAAAAAAAAAAAAAAACATAATGGGAGAAGTTGGGAACTGATAAACATCCACACTTTTCTGCTTTATTTCTCAAAACTTTACAGAGGGTTTATGACAGAGCAGGGCCCAAGGAAGACTGTGTCTATAAGATAGGAATGTTTCCATATTTAGGGATGTTCTATTTGTCAGCTTAGAGGCTTTGAAAGTCCAGCCTATTGTCTCTTAGATTCTCATTCCACATCCTTGACCTTCCAGTTATTTTGTTTCTTGATTGCACCATTTTTTCAAACACTGGTATGAATATTTTTGTCATTGCACCACTACATTATGTGAAAATTCTCTTTTTTTTTTTTTACCGTATCTTTGAACATTTTACTCTGGCTTTGTTTCTCATTATCCTTATCTTTATTAATTATATTAATCTTTACCCACTGTACTCTTTAACTTTTTAACTATGTTTCATACTCAGATGATGAGTCTCATTCATGGGACAAAAGGGATATATTTGTCAGAGCTGGTAGTTAAATTAGTACATTTGGTTAACAAGATTCTTTTAATTCTGAATAGATTTTTAGTTCTGTAAGTCTCTTTTCTGATTGGATGAAGAATCTTACCACGTTTTAGTTTAGCATGCACAGAGGTATCATGGATGAGGAACTTACTTATTTGATTTTGAAGGGAAAGCAGATTTAAGCAGTTAATTATATTAGTGTCAGCATGAGAAGACATTGCAGAGGTTATTTAGAAAGAAATTATTAGAAATGATGGAAGAGAATAAAATAATGGGCAGGTGGGAAATCGATGACCTTCTGTTTCCCATTTGTTAAATTTGTATCTACAGGTGTTTTATTCTTCCAAATGACACTATTCACTGTGAGAGGGAACTGTACCAATCTGCCAGAGCCTGGAAGGACCACAAGGCTTACATTGACAAGGAAGTAAGAGCTGTTGTAAAACCTGAGTGAAGTTTTTGCACTAGTACCTATTAAAAGAATAATTCTGACTGAACAATGTCCTCTGTAGATTGAAGCTCTCCAGGATAAAATCAAGAATTTGAGGGAAGTTAGGGGACACCTAAAAAGAAGAAAACCAGATGAATGTGATTGTACTAAACAGAGGTAAGGGAGAGAACATTCACCATTGGAAGCTATACTGATTGATAAGGTTTATGTATTTTTCAGGTGTTTTCTGTTTTGAGATTCTTTTATTGTTTGCTTTTGGTTTTTGTTTTTTTTTTTTGTGGGTTGTTGTGTTGTCTTTTTCTGAGATGGAAAACAAAGAACATAAGAGCTACTGGTATTTATAACTACTGTAGATATTCATGACTAGAGTTAGCCTATTGAGATGTCACCTCCAAAGCAGGGAAGGAAGGAAGCTGATTCATAATAGAAGTGTAAATATTTGTGCTCTGTATCTCCCTGGATGGAACTTATTTCTCTATTGACCTGAGAAGAAATGAAAGTTATCCTATTTCTGGAGACACATTCAAGTGTCAGGGTATGTATCTTAATTCAGGAATGCTGAAAAGAAGGACTGCCAGATCCAAATTTTAGTTAGATCACTTTTAAGAGTAGAAGCTACTCTTAGAAGATGCGTGTACAAATTTTAAGATTAAATATGTTTGTATTCTACTAACATATTAAACATAGCTATAGTTTTTCTATAGCCTAGCATAAGATCATTCACACTTATATAACTTCTTTAAATGAAATGAAAATCATGAGTCAGTTAGAAGAAAATGTCAAAGATGCTATGTTACTGTTTTGGTTTTGTGCTGAAAATGGATTTTTCCCTGACTCTGGAATTTTTAATTTTTTTCCTGGTAGCTACTACAACAAAGAGAAAGGTGTAAAGGCCCAAGAGAAAATCAAGAGCCATCTTCATCCCTTCAAGTAAGTTTTAATCATCCTCACTCTCTTAGCTAGCATTTTAGTGATGGAGAAATAATAGGCATGCGTTGAGTTTTGGGGGGAAGGGAAGACATGAGGAAAACAAGAGGTCATATAAAGCAGGTTCTCACAAGAAACCTTCAGTGCTTTTGGTCATCTATGTGAAAGTTTATGAATAATACTGAAAAAAACTAGGAACAGAAGAAATTTGTTTCAGAAGTTGATAAACTAGGTAATCACTAAAGAGACCCAGTTAAATCTAAATGCAAAAGTGCATCATCTCTCATAGATACTGAAGAAGACGCTTTGTCATAATTGCTGGAGTGGAAGCTGAACTGGAAAGATCAGCTTCCCAAAGGCCATATACTCATATCTAGTCTGCAGAAAAGTCAGATAAAGGTAAAAAATGTTGTTAACCAAATAGAAGCTGTTCTATCAGCCATGTTCAACTTTCTCTCTGAATAGAGAAGCAGCACAGGAGGTGGACAGCAAACTGCAGCTGTTCAAAGAGAATCGCAGAAGGAAGAAGGAAAGGAAGGGGAAAAAGCGTCAGAAGAAAGGGGATGAGTGTAGCCTTCCTGGGCTGACGTGTTTTACCCATGACAACAACCACTGGCAAACTGCACCTTTCTGGAACTGTAAGTGTTACTTCTGTGTTCAGATGTGAACTATGTTCTCCCTTGTTGTGTGAGAGTTCTCACCTCATGCAGTCCATCAGGTCATTATGTGGAAAAATGGCACTTAGCAGTGCTGCTGCTGAACTTCTGAAGTATTCAGGAAGAGTGACACTTGGGTATGTTTGTAATTTCTGTGTTACATATTTATATGACATTATTACAAGAGGCTCTATCCAAAACACTGCAGGAGCGAAAAGGAGAGTTGGCTTGTTAAAATTCTCTCTTGCAGAGATTCATAACTTGTAGAGATTCATAGTTAGACACTGAAGTTCATGTCATGTCTTGACCGTCCAGACTACCAGTTACTTCATAGGAATTCCCAGTGAGTTCACAGCCTGGCAAGTGGGAAAAAGCACAAGGAGGGTAAACCCTTTCCCTGTTTGTTTCTGTGTAAATTTGTGTAAGTCTATATAATGAAACTATAAATTCTAACCCACAGATGTATCAGCAGAATTAAGCAGGAGATTAGAATTGGTGTGAATAGTCTAATTTCATTGAGATTGGTGCTCGAAGGCCGTGTACGTGATGTTGCTGAGAAGTTTACTGGGACTTTCACTGCCATTTTAAAGTTTCTGCAGACCAAATTTCCTATGAAAAATGATTAATCTGATTTTTTTTTGGTGTGAGCAGCCAAAATAAAATGACATCATCTGATATTCAAGAGCTAATTTGTACATCCAAATTAATACTGATTGATCTGATTTTTTTTTGGTGTGAGCAGCCAAAATAAAATGACATCATCTGATATTCAAGAGCTAATTTGTACATCCAAATTAATACTGATTGATCTGATTTTTTTTTGGTGTGAGCAGCCAAAATAAAATGACATCATCTGATATTCAAGAGCTAATTTGTACATCCAAATTAATACCTTATCCTGTTTCCTCCCTTATTGTGTTGATTTAGATGAGGAATTTATTACAAAAGATATTGTTACAAACTCTTTGCTTTGATTTGATATTTAATACTGCATGATGTCACAAAACTCAGTACATTATAGGTCTGCTTTAGTTCTACAGTTTTGATTTCAAAGTGTATTGTAAGCACCTCATTGTGAAAAAATATTGATGCTATCTCTTGTGAATTCTTTGCATTATTGGAATATTTTATATTCTAAAAGAATTTGAAGTAACAAATGTTTAACACTCATCTAGCATATATGAACAAAATTCTACAGCTTGAAAATATTTTAAGTTCATTTAAACATCAGGATACACAGAAAGCATTCTTACTGGGACATGCTTCAGCATTTCCAGGCATTCAGCTTTTACAAGGCAACATTTTTCTCATCTTTCTGTCCGGAGAGGAAAACTTTACTTTCAAAAAACTTCGAAATCAAATATTGATTATACTACAACACTATATTTTGGCTGCTCCAAAAGTAATGCCTCTTATTCATTTCTGTGGAAACTACAAGAGATGCAAAGGGAAAAATAGCACTATGGATAGAGCAAACTTTCAGCTGCAAAACACTATTTTTCTACACAATCACCACCATTAGCCATGCATTTTCATCAGCAAAGAACAAAAGGCTGCATGTCATGCTAGTAAAAAACTGAACCAGGGAGGTGACCCACTGTTGCAGACACCCCTGCTGAAATGTACAACCCAGCTCTTCACTTTGCTCACATCCACTGTTTGCTCTCCATAAATGTTCAGCAGGTGTCAATGTGTATTAGTGGGTGCTATTTTTTCCACATGAAGGAATTCAGTGACACACTTGTGCTTCATATGCACTTCCATGTCAGACTCCATTCTGTCAGACTGCCCCTCTGCTGCCATCTGTCACACAGCAACAACATTTAATGGAATATTGGCAGGGAGGTTCAGCCTCTACTGCCCATACCACCAACATCTGCCTCTGACATCATGGGCCAACATAATAACACAGGAAGCACTACTACTGGCACAACCCTCATAACTGACTCCAAGGAAAAAATTTGACAAGAGCAAATACTCATTTCAAGAAAGATGCTATCTCTTGCTAGTAATTTGTTCTTGATTGCACCAGAACATCTGCTAATATGCTTTGTACATGTTAAAATGTTCCTACAGCAGTTATGTGCTTGATTTCTTTAAACAACAATTAGACTGGTGTTTTGCATTTTAACTGTGGAGTAGCAGAAAGTTATGAAAAGCATTCTTATCTTTCTGTACATTCTGGTAATGCTCCATTAACAGCCATGGGGTAAAAAAATCGTCCTTTTGACACAGTTTGTAACCAAAAATGAGTCGAAGTATTGATTCTGATTACATGGATAAAAAGGGCTAATACTATTACTAGATTTGTGAAGTGTATTGAACACATGAACACTATTAAAGGAAGTCACAGGACTAATTAAATAAAAATCAAAGGCGTTATTATAATATTTTATTATTGGAATTAAAGAGACATTCTTCTAAAGCAAAACTTTGCTATCGATTTGTTTTAAGACCTAGAAAAGATACCTTTCTGAGCATCTTTTTGCTGGTAGAATGAGATTATAGACAATTGTAAAAATACTAAGTTTTTGGGAAAAGTTTTGTACATCTTGTTAAACATATCCTACTAAAACTAAGTCTTCTACTACTCACATTTGAAACTACCTGTTCTCTCTGGCTAGCTGATTGGTTAAACTTCAGTTAATTGAAAAGAAAACAAGAGAAGTTCATCTGCTACCATATTTTAAATCTTAATATTGCACAAAATATGCAGTGTGAAGACTGAATAAGTATTTTTTCACAATATAACCCTAAAATGCATGTCTACCTTTGGTCAGCGGAAGAGCTGTCCAGACTCCATTTAAGTGTACTGACAACGTCTTAATTTTCCCTGATGACATCTATCCCATATATGACACCTGGATCTAAGAGTGGAATTCTGCTCTAGGCTTCCCCAAGTTGAAAAATAACAACATGTAATCCAGTTACATTGCCTGGGATTGATCTTGCACAGAGGCTTAACTGAGTGATTCAATTTCACAGAATTGTAGGAGTTGGAAGGGACCTCTAGAGATCATCCAGTCCAACCCCCTGCCAAAGCAGCTCCCTAGCCCAGGTTGCACAGGTAGGCGTTCAAGTGGGTCTGGAACGTCTCCAGAGAAGGAGACTCCACCACCTCTCTGTGCAGCCTGTGCCAGTGCTCCGTCACGCTTGCTGTGAAGATGTTCCCATGCACATTTGTGTGTAACTTCCTATGCCTCAGTTTGTGGCCATTTCCCCTCAGCCTATTGCCACACACTACTGAGTCCAGCCTCATCCCTTTGGCTCCCGCTCCTTAGATATTTATAGACGTGGATCAGATCCTCTCCGAGTCTTCTTTTTCAAGACTGAACAGACCCAGGTCTCTCAGCCTTTCCTTATAAGGGAGGTGCTCCATGCCCTTTATTACTTTTGTAGCCCTCTGCTGGACTCTTTCAAGGAGATCACTGTCTGCAGACTCACAGAAGGTACATTTATGTACCAAATACATAAATGAGGGATTGTAGTTCCAAATACATAATTGTTAAGTAGTTACATTTGGGAGATTCAAGCAAGAAGGGGAGAACTACTTAAAATAAAACGTATTATCCATTGGTCTTCCTTCCCATCTTGCTTCTTCCATTTTATCTGCATTTGGAAGCCAGGGAAGCTCCGTGCTTTTAAACCATCTCTTCACAGAACAGTCTTAGAACTGTAGAATAGCCCAAGTTGGAAGGAGCTCACAAGGATCATCACCCTGATGCAACTCCATGCCATTCCCTCGAGATGTAAATCCTAAACTGACAAATCTCCCATTTGCCTCCTTCCTGTACAGTGTCTCACCCTTTCTTGACTACTGTGTCATTTCTGTCATTTATTGTAGTAAAAATTTCACTTTCCTTTGTAATTTTCCACTGTACTTGCATCTTAGAGGCTCTACTACTTTTAGCCACTGATGATACCATTTTAGCCACTGACGGTGATGATGGTGCCCCTATACATAGCACACAATTCCAGTGAGTCTCATTTCATATGGATCTTAAGGATCAGGATTTGTGTTGTTGTTTTATAAGGTCTGATTTCTGCCCAATCACAAACTGTATGTAAAGTAGAACAGAATATGCCACAGTAACTATGTCATTTACTATCTTCTGTTTTATTTGTCTACGTGTTTGAAAATTTTGTATGATAAAATTGCCTGTTTATTTGACCTGTTTTAGATGAGAATCTAATGTTATTCAAATATGAGATGTATTTCTTTTAAATAATCTAGAATATAAGTAAATGAAGATCTATAGAAATTTCACTAGTCTAAGAAACAAGCATATGATTGTTTCGAAACCTAAACTAACTTTTTTCTTTACTTACAGTGGGATCTTTCTGTGCTTGCACAAGCTCAAATAACAACACTTACTGGTGTTTGAGAACAGTGAATGACACGCACAATTTTCTCTTTTGTGAGTTTGCAACTGGTTTCTTGGAATATTTTGATATGAACACTGATCCTTATCAGGTAAATCCCTTTCCCTGTTTCAAAATATTGCAGACTAAACTCCTCTAGTTGCCTTTTGCTGTTGTATTATTGTTATTTATGTTAGTAAGTATTTTTTTCCTCTCCATTTCTCATTTTCTCAGCTGACAAATACCGTACATACAGTGGAAAGAGGCATTTTAAATCAATTACACGTACAGTTAATGGAACTGCGAAGTTGTCAAGGTTATAAGCAGTGCAATCCAAGACCTAAGGGACTTGAAACAGGTACAAGAAAAATAGAAGGGTGTTTATTTACACTTTATTAGGCTATTGTCATCTCCTTAATTCTATCCTTAAGGTGTGATTTTCTTAAGTGTTGCTCTTAATAAGGTGGAATGATCCAAATGCACATTTCCACGTAACTGCATGACCAGAAAACTTCTTTGCAAGTTTGCACAAGTTATTCTGGACAGATATTGATGACAAACAGCAGTTGACAGAAATTCTGCAGAAAGTCTATCATGTTATTTGCCCTAAGCAGTAACAAGTATATGCAGATCTTTTTTTCAGAGCCATAGCTCCTTTCTCTGTTGCAGTGGTTGCTTGGTTTGGTTTTACCTAACAGTAGCAGAAGAGGTATAAAATCCTGTATTATTTCTGATTGCTCTCTACCTGTATGAACAACCTCAGGTGCTACAACACAACTGAGACTAAACATTTCTTGTCATCTGTAAGCTCCTTTGTTTATGTGGAAAGCAGTGTTTCTTTACAAGTTTCTATGAATATAAGAATAGGTGGTCTTTGTACTTCACTCATTGCACTTAAATTTGGTTGTTTGAAATTGTGACTTTTATTTTTATTTTTACAGGAGTATTCCCTTCTACGTATTTTATGTTGTGCATCTTTATGTCTCTTTCTTCAGCTATGAATGTTTCTCCTTTTTAATCATTTGGGGGTTTTATTACTTTTGAAAAACTGTGGTTTTTCATTCCCTTTATATAAAACTTCCAGGAAATCTTTTGTTGGACTGCAGCTCTGTCTTTATTTAACACAGTACATTTCTTTTTAGGATTTAGATGCTGTGCATGGAAAACTACATTGTGAATGGTTTTACAAGTTCTAAACACTAACAAAAGTTACTCTTGTATTTTCCTATATCAGGAAATAAAGATGGAGGAAGCTATGATCCGCACAGGTATCCACACTTTTTTATTCTCCTCAGCAGCTTCTTTCCAAATAATTGCATGATTCCAGTCCATTTCAACTAATGTCTGTATCCTGCCATGTTGCACACAAAATGTCTTTTGATGCATGCATTTTCTAACTACTTTACACTGAACTTAGCCATTGTTTTTTAGACCTACCATTCTGCATTTAACGTAGCTCATTGTCACGGCAAGACTTCATACAGTTCGTGTTCCATGCTTGTATTTCTTAGATACTTATGCAGGGGAAATGACACAAAAAGAATAACCTCTTTTGCATTGTTTTCCTGATGCTGCAGGTTTTTTTCTTTCTGTTTTTATTTAGGAAATCTTTACAGCTGCTTTTTAAATGAAAAACGACTGTGCTTGAAAAGCTTTCCGAAATATATGGGTGCAAGGATAAAACCTACAGAAGTAAAGTAAAACCTTCTCACTGGCTTCAGAAAATATTGACAAATGTTGCCTTAAGCAAAAGAGTGCTCATTTTGAGCAGCACATGCACAGTATCCAGATCACTGTAAGCAAGACATAAAGATGAGGCTCCTTAGGGCAAAGGGACTAATGCTTTCAGACCAGATGTGACACATGAGACCAAATATTCTTAAAAGGTTCCAGTATTTGAAGTCAGGAAGGGCGAGAGATGAGGAGTCTTATTCCTTATGCTCGAACCTGAGCAAGACAAGTGTACTTATCATACCTACGTGTTTATAATGCTGAGCCCAGCTAGCTCCTCCTTCTGGTGGAGGAACCAGCCAAACATAAGGCAAAAGCCTCATGAGACTCAGGTCTTAGGAGTACTGCACTTGCTGTTCAGCAAGCAGTGCTTGCAGTAAGGGATAAAAGTTTAGAGGTCTGTCATATTTAGACTCAATCTTACACATTTTCATCTCCATCTGCTTTGGTGGAGTTGCTGGTATAGACATAGTATGCCTGAGGTGTAAACTGGGCCTAAGGAGTATACAAGTCTATGGAAAACTCTTCAGAGTCTTCTGAGAAGGGCTTTGTCACTGCTCCCAACAGCCAGGGAACAATTAGGATAATGGACTTTAGCATTTTGTAGACCTCCAAATTAATGAGGTATTTTTTCCATGCAGTCAGTTTTGTATTTTCTAACTTGTGCAGTTCAGGGATGTAGGAAAATGATAAGTTTTTGTTTCGTTATATCCCAGTGGTTTGCATTGCTTATTAATGCCTAATGAGACATGGTTACCACAATGATAGAGAGTAATCTCTGTAATTATGATCTGAAGACTTTCATTAGAATATATCCTTGTAAATGCTCCCAATTTTAACTACAAATCTAACAAATGACATTTTTTGATTCATAGAATTGCATGAAATAAAGCACCCAGGATTAATATTTAAGTTAAGTTATGTATCATTACACAATGTGTTTATGAAAATATTTGATACCTAGTCAATAAAGGATATGCTACTGGGATAAAAAGTTTAGTATGACACAAGTGATATTGCTCTGTGCAGTATTCCTCCATTCCAGACAGCCAGCTTCTCAGAGCACGAGGGTGCCTGAGTTCAAGCTCTGTACTGGTGGAGTTCTTTTAAATGAACAAAAAAAACATATATCAGGAATCAATAAAAGAATCTGTTAGAGGGTCTTATGTACGTGTGTATATATATGTATCTGTAGAGAAACCAAAGGAAGAAGAAAGGAAAAGCCCTTGTGCTGGCAAGTCATTTGAACTGCCCCTTAGGCTTCCTTTAGATAGTTTCTCCACCTAGATCTGTTTCCAGATTAAAATCTCCTGAGTTAGTACAACAGTCTCCCTGATGCAAGTATTGGGACTATATGGGAACAGTCCTGTATGGGAACAGCCAATATACTGCTATTTGCTTAATACACAGGGAGAAAGTTTCTGCAGGGAAGAACACACATCACCTGTGGCCTTGAACAGACAGAACGTGACTCTGTATACATAGTTAATTACAGGATGTAGGAATCACTATCTCCTCTCTTCTCCTTGTCTGTGGATTTTCAAAGCCACTGCAGAGGTGATTGTATTTATTTGCCTTTAGTTTAGGTGGAGATGCATCCACATCTTGTTTGGGGATATCAGATAGCATCGTGGGACTCTGAGGCATAATGATTGATCGAGGAAATTTAGAAAATACTTGATTAAAAAAAAATCTGACAATGCTTTTTTTTTTTTAATGAACAGTTAGCAACACTTTATATCTCATTAGGGTCTGTGATATAGCTGAGTGATTCCCAAATATTGATAGAGGAAACCTCTGACATGCTGTTACTCAAATGCAACTCATCTGCACTTTTCTATTTCATACCTTTTTGTAATGAGATTTCTTACAGGAGAAAACTTTTCTCTCCTCTCCATTCCCTCCTATATACTTTGATTTCAGTGGGAAACATCATGCTTACTGCTAAGGTGTGGAATTAAGCTGAAATGACTTTTGTACAGTCAGTCAACATACAGTCAGCTCTAGGACCTTAAGATTTAGCTTTCCTACTGGTTTAACATGTATGAATATGAGTTACTTCTTTTCCATGTGTTTAAACAAGTTATATTTATTTTTTCTTATGGACATGAAGTTCACGGAACAATTTCCAGTGCCTTCTCAGCTGTGAAACTCCTCAGTCATCAGCAGTGAAACTGGGACTGCAGAAACAGGGCAATGTTGATAGGGGAAAAGAATAGATTCAGTATGATGGTCTCAGTCTGTGAGCTGTTTTGCAGAAATGCAACACACTCCTTTCTGGTCTAACTTCTCCACAGCACAGCCCCAGCACCATGCTACTGAGGCTTATGGGGAACACAGCTCCTCCTCACCGGCCCCAAAATATCCCAGGTATACATGTTGCCACCCTTGGACAGTCCACAGAGATTCTTCTGGCCAAAAGCCAACATCCTGGCCTCTGCTTTGCCCTACGCTGCCCTGCTTCATAACCAAACCTGTTAATGATCAAACGACATTAGTCCAGTTTCAGTTTCCACCATCATACATCAAACCACTTTAACCACTGACTATTCTTGTGGAAGTTTGTTTTCCTACACAGACTCGTATTTGGCAAATTAAATATATATAAATATATATAAAATTGTCAATACAAATAATAGCAGAGGATTTGTAGCATTTGTGGTGTTGTTAATTGAATTCCTCAAAAGCACATCCTTTCCTATGATCATTACTAGAGCTTTATTCTTCTGAACTCTAGAGCAGTAACACTAATTTCTTGACACCTCTGTAGCATTTGATTTTTGTTGTTGTTGTTTCAGGAAACAAATAATTCATAATCTAACTTGTGCATATGGTGCTCATGGCCATTCCAAGTGAGGTCATCTTCCATAGCTGCTTTACTATATCAAAAAAAACTTGTCTTGTTTCCTGTGATAGAAAATTTGTCAACTGTTTGCCAAGCCAGTCTAAGATATGAAACAGGACCATACTCCTGTTGAGAAGACTATTTCTTTTGTGTGTGCATACTGGCTTTAAAAATGTAAAATATTTATATTTTACATTGTATAATATTTGCAAAGGCTCAGGTGTTCCCAGTGAGGAAAGTTGTCTGACTTTGATGCGAGCAGAATCAGGCCCCTCATTGTGATTATTTATTTTTTTTACCATGACAGTATTTTTATGACTTCTTACATGATGGACAAAATATTGGAGAATTTTTTTCCACTGTGAAATCCCAAGCTCGTAAAGAAGCAAAGACTATAAAATATAATAGATAGACACTGAATCTCCTGTTCTACTTGAATGAGAAAAGGCAAGTTAAAATACAAATAAACTAATAGAGATGTCAAAAATTTTCTGTAGAGTTGAAGCATCTGATATATAGATAAGTATGGGGTTATTTTCCTTTTTGGCTATTTTTTTAGGGAAAATATTTGGATGTGAAGTGAGTTAAATGAAATAATCATATTCAGTGTAACTAGTGTAACTTGTCAGTATAAAATGGATTTCACAGTACATTTGATGACCTGAGTCACTATAGTCACTGCAGGGGCTTTTAAAAATCTTCTGGAAATTTATATTCTTCACACCTTCAGTATTTCGTCTGTGATTAATACAAAAAGTTGTTCCATTGCTCTTTATTCAGATACACTGTCTGATAAACCTTAGATATTTTAATTAAAAGTAAAAACTTTAAAAGATGTTCTATCTAAATTTTAACAATATTGTACAGAGTGGTTAAGTCCTACAACTTTATTCACACCAAACTTTTACAGTTTTTATTTCTTCTCTGTGCTTCATGTAAATTAAAGTGAATGCTTACAAGGCATAGAAACTACCTTAGACTGTAATTTATTAAAAAAAAAAAACAAAACTTGGCTAGTTGATTTGCTGAACTTATTTCTTAACTGTACATCAAATTCCCATGAACCCTGTTGAAGTTCTCATCACTGATGGCTTTCAGAGTTAGTCCATCTATTATACTCAACTATTGTTTGTTTACTGCATCATTTGGTGGAATGTTTAAGAAAGGCAAATAGATTAGTCATGTATTGAAACAAGTTTTCTGCCTTGAAATATCAGAGGGAGGATATATCTTTAAATGACATCACAAAACTCCATTAGGACAGATTCTGCCCCATTTTACTCAGTCCAAGGATGCAGCATAAGACAGGGGTTTCACTGCTTTGTGTTCTGCAGGAGCTGTGGCACACCTGAGGCCAGAATCATTAGCAAGATGATTGAAGATGTGGAGAATCTTCCATTTGAGATACATATGCTATGCATAGTGGTGCTTTGAAGCAAATGGGAGTAGAAAGACATGGAGTGGCTTTGCTTGCACTTTTAAGCTGGTATTCACCATTAGGCTTTATTCTTTCTTTTAACAGAGGACAGTTATGGGATGGATGGGAAGGCTAACCTGCCCAATTTCACTGGTGACATCAACTGGCAAGGACTGGAAGACTTGTACAGAGTGAATGAAAGTGTATATGAACACAAATACAACTATAGACTTAGTCTGGCTGACTGGTCTAATTACTTGAAGGATGTAGATAGAATGTTTGCACTGCTGAACAGTTACTACCAGCAAAATAAAACAGACAAGCCTAACACTGCTCAAAGCAACAGGGACGGAGACGAATCATCTACATCAACCTCAACGGAAATGTCTTCTGCAGAAGAGGCGAGCGACATGACTGGAGAAGAATTGCAGCTTATTGTGCCAACAGACTTTGCAGCCTTAGCTTTGAGCACCATGAATTTAAGTAAGGAGGGAAAACTTGAATCTAACAACGATATTTCTGAAAAAAGTAGTTTGAATGACGCACACTGGAGAAATAATCAAGCCGAGAAATGGATGGAGGATAAAGAATCAGACCATTTTGATATGGATTTCAGTGGAAATGGTTTGATAGAGTTGGAGTCCCGGCATAGCTTCACGCTACAACCCATCAGCATTCCTCAAAAAGACACTCTTCGGGACACTGATGCTATGATAGACATATTTGGAGATCAAATGTATCTTCCCGTGAGGTCCGATGAACCTGTTGTTCATCAGGCTGTAAATGTATCCATTAGGGATTCATCCATCAGTACCCAGAAAACAGGAACGTTTATGAAAAATACGGAACAGAGTCTTATAAGGGAAACTTCACAAGTCCTAAATGTAGAAGGCAGTGCCTCATCTCCACTCTCCTTGGGTTAGATCAAGTTGCAGATCATTAAAAACATTCTTGTTTTTTCTTATTAACAGACTAATAAAGGTAATCATGATAACTGACATTCCATGTTCACTGTAGATACAATTTGCAGCTAAATTAAGACCAGTTCAGTATTTGCCTGTGTGTATTTTATTCACACACATGGATACATACTATCACAAAGATTCTCCACACTGGAAAGCAAGATTTCCAGCTTTAAAATGGAGAGAAACTGTTAACTTTCTAATGCAATAGCACACTCTCTGTAAGCAAAAATAATTTCTTTGACGGGGACGTTCAAGTGACTTTCTCTATTTCCAAATGATCCCACCACAAATGAATGTTTCAGTCCACCCAATCTGTCTGCATAATGTATTTTTGATAAATTATTTTAACCACTGGAAATTCCTAATGCCACGCTTTTGACTAAAATGATGTTGCACTTTTAAAATCTGTATGCCATACCATTTCTGAATCTAATAACTTACCTGCTCTTTGTTCGTTGACTAGTGTAATTGTGAAACCAATAAATAGACTGACAGGAAAGAGATAATCAGCATGGATTGTGGAAACAGACTGCTTGAATATCATTTTAGCAAAAATATTGCATGTTTTTCTTACTTTGGTATTAAATTTACTCTCAGAAAGGTATGGCTAATACTTGTTAACTATAGGAGGATTCATTTAAATTGGATGGTTTCCGTATATGTGATATTGTCAGTATTAAAAATACATACGGGGTTTTTTTTTTTTCTGTTTTTGTTTTGCTTTGTTTTGCTTTGTTTTTGAATTTTCTTTATATCTGATACTGGTAGAAAGGTTTACATCTATTCATATATGCTTTTGTCACAAGGTCTGATTTTTATTAGCCTGAACGATACCTTGGAAGCATTCTCTTCATTTTGAGACTTAAATTTCTGTCATCATTGTTTTGAACAGACATGAAAGGGAATGATAAAATCATGTTAGATTTACATTACTCTAGATGCAAAAGGTACAGGGAGTAAAAAACAGTAGTTTAGCCATTTTTGTTGTTGTATTGTTCTAAAGGTTTTTTCTTGAACTTTACCAGACTTTTAATTTTGTAAAGGATAACAGAAAAATAACTGAAATTCAGTCCTACTGGAAACTTAATATCTTTGTTTTTATTTTTATTTTTTAATAAATTCAAAATAGTTAGCACAACACCACCAAAAGAGAATTACCTCAAACAGATGTAATTCCATAGCATCCGATTCTTGGGAGTGTTTCCTATCTGTTATGTCTTATTTAGTGTAGCAAGTGTTTTTGGTCTATTGTAAGCACTGCAGGTTAAACTTACATTCATCACATTGTATTTTCAGTTGAAACTTTTTAAAAATGAGATTGTTTTAGTAGGATTTTAATAATTTTAAGAAGCAGCCTTTTTGATGGACTCTGTACATATGTTAAAATTAACTAGCTCCTTATCTGATGTATGTGTCATGGGCTGATTGATAGAACAAACCTATTTATGGTCATGAATGATGCTATTTGTACATAGGTTTCAAGTTACTAGGATACCAGCTGTGTTTTTAAATCTTGTATAATATTTCTGTGATACTTTTATAGAACAATTCTGGCTTCGGGAAAGTCTAGAAGCAATATTTCTTGAAATAAAAAATGTTTTACTTTACCTGCTTCAGAGAAGTCCAGATGATCCAGCCTTCTTGGCAATTCAGATTTATTTTAAAAATATGTTATCGATTTTGGCTTTAAGAATCCATCCACACTGAAAGCAATGGGTATTGAAATAACACACTACATTCTGTTAGTTATAAATTATTCCTGGAGATTGTGAATAATATATATTTTTTTGTTTAAGACCCGCTGTGATTTATTTTTTTAAATCCCAGTTCACCCGATCCTTTCTTCCCTGAAGTCAGGGCTCAAGGTTGCACAGCTGTGGTTCACAGAAGCAAAGCACTACCCCACCTTGCCATCCCCTGATCCCTCCCTGCAGAGATGTCCCTAGAAAAGCAAGGTGCAACAGGCACAACACAGGGCTTGCGGGGAATGGACCACTGAGAATGGACCACAGGTCTCTAGTGAGGAGGAATATCTCCTCACACAGGAGACCACGAGAAAAGTAACTTAGGCTTCAAGGTAAAGGCTGTCTTATGTGCACTCTTTGTGTCCTTAGTGGCCTGTGAATACAGTTAGCTGCTTAAGTTAAAATCTGTCTCTGAAGCTGCACTTCTTGACCTCTTCTTTCATCTACGCAGTACTTGGACACCTCTGCTCCTGCAGACTTGAAGTTCCAGAGGTTGTATGTGGGAATCATGAAAAGGGAAACAATGGTCAACCTCAGTGCTTAAACATCTATCATGGTAGTGCTGGATAGACAGTTCTAGAGATATGTGCCTCTGGAAGGCACACTGGCAATGCCAAGGATACATTTCAAAACAGTCTGAGCCAGCAAGTCTAGGACAAATTGAAGTACAAAGGCAAGCTTACAGTCCTATACATCCACCTTACTCGTGTCTTTGTGTAGGGAATTATCCAGTAACAAACATGCGCCCTCCATTCTCACAGTGTTTCTTTGACAGAGCTTAGAAAGGCGCTTTCTCCTCTCTTAAAACATTGGCAGAGAGAGAGAAGGGAACAGTGCAGAAGTATGGTCCATCCATTTACCCCTCCAGTCCTTCCTGTGTATGTGACGGTTTGAAGTACTCATGAAATGGAAGATGTGAGTTTGCATCCCCCTCAGTGTGAAAGTGGTCGACCTTCCTTCTTCCAAAGCAGTGCCTTGCCTTCTGAACTATCAGGTGGTTTATGTGGGAGCCTTTTTGCACCTCTCTTGTAACCATGTGTCAGAAAAAAAATAAAAAAAATTAAAAAGAGACTCATTGTGAAGCTTAGAGGTACAGGGAGGACTAAGCTCTGATCCTTGCTCTCCGGAAACATGCATCAACTATAAAACCAACCCAAAGAAATAGTGACAAAAGCTATCACATCACAAAGTGTATGTCCTAAATGTCATCCTGTGGCTGTCCCAATGAAGTCTGTATTTCTTCCTGTACGGTACTTCTTATCCCATAGCTGAGACAGACAAGTACTGAGCAGCACACATGGCATGACTGTCAGGAAACTCTTAAAGGTGCTGGACAGTGACAGTTTAGGGAAGAAAACAAACGCCTCTATCTGACTTCATGGGCAAGTGCTTCTTGCAGTGGGAATGGGAAGGCCTGAGAGAAGGACCTGCTTAGTTGGCTTTGTCTGATCTGCAAAATAATAGAAGGTGTGTCTTTTCTGAAAGGCACAGTGTCATAGTCTACTTTCTGGAAAGGGCCTGGAGCTGATGAAGAATGCCTTTAAGGCTTGCACATCTCTGCTAAGTGTCAGTGTTAGGTGCAGTGTTTCCCTTGGGATTTTAAAGAAGTCAGTCAGTAATGCCCTCACACTCCTGAACTGCATGAGCCACTTCCTGACACCTCCTACCACTTAAAATCCTCAAGAGGTATGAACTTCTCTATGCGAGAACGGAGTGGAGAGTTTTTCAGAGTGCAGGCCTCAGCATCTCCAAAATCTCTCAAATACCTGTGCTGTCTGCACTGGCAGTCACAGAAATGCAACAGGAGAGAGTTTGTGTGGTGGAACATCTCAGGTCAAGAGGCCATGAGCCATTTACAGAGGATTGGTTCAGGATGGTTCTCACCACCTGAGTGCCTTGTGGGCATTGGGTGCCCAATGGGTGCGATCCTGTAATAAAATGCCCTCCTTTTGTTTCAGCAAAAGCAATCCAGATGGGGTGCTCTGCCGGCAGCCCGCATTGAGAGCCAAAGTCGGAGGGGTACGAGCTGCAGTCACTGTAAAACCACGTCCCATCTGAGGATGTGCACTCACATCCTGAGCCACCTGGAGCTGCCGAGGGGTCCCTCCCACTCAGGCAGCATGTGTCAGTGCAGAGCTGCACAGCAGTGCCTCTCCTGTGCCCGCAGGGCCCACAGCCCCTCCCGCCCAGGTAGCTCATTTGTTCGGGTATGAACCAGTAGCGACAGCCTCCACGTGCCTGATGACTACTGACAACTTGATCCGCAGCCCACTCCCTCATTAAACAGCTCTGGTGTTGGACAGAGGAGACATTCATTCTGCCAGATGCTTTTTAATCTGGTTGTATGTTTTGGAAAATGAAAATGGAGGCTTCTTAGTGCAAGTTCAAGGTCTGTTCCCAGCTTTTGTTGTCTGGCAGTGGGGCGTATGCTGCAGGCCTGTAGTGCTGTGTGAGGACATGGTTGCTGATGCACACAGCCTGCGGTGCTGAGTGGCTTCAGGAAGAGGGAAACCCACCCTGCCTCAGCCAATTCTGCCTTTTGGGAGCTCCCTGTGGCATAGCCCTACACCACAAATCACATGGAAACGGCTTGATGTGGTCCAAATTGGTGCCACGGAGCGAAATAAGCACTGCACAGCACAGACATCAGGAGCCCTGTCCCTGGGTTCATCCCCAGCCCTATTATGAGCAGCGTAGATGCACATAGACATACACCCTATGTGTTTTTCCAACTCTGACGATATCAACTTCAAACAGATCTGTTTTTCTTAGCACGTAACCAGTACAAATCAGATTTACTGCTAGAGGAGATGATAAAATTTTACAGTTTATTTCTACACAATCAATACTTCACTGTGATTCAGACCTCACAGAACTCAGTGGAAAGATTTGGTTTTGTCTGAGCACTAAAAGATGGAATACGTCATCACCTGACCCAGACTGATCACGCACCAACCCAGGTACCTTTCTTGTATTTTTCTTTTTTTTTTCTCATCAGAAATAAAACACCCTTGATATGCTACTTTTTATTTTCCAATATCAAGTATTCAAGAGTTTGTTTTGTAAACACATGTTTACAACAGATGCCAACAATAGATTTCAGGAAACAATGTGTTACACAGCTTTAAAATTATTCTAAGCTCTGCTGAGAAATAAATATCGATTAAAAATCCCTAAAGTATGCAAAAAAATGCATAAACCAATTAGTCTCTTTTTACCACAGCACAGCACCCACACGCTCATACAGTCAGACATACTCTACAAATGTCCTTAATACTCTACGCATTTGCTTAATAGTTTTTTATAAAAAAAACAGAACAGTTACAGGCAGTGTGCCCACTCCATGCTCCTATCGTGCCACCCAGATTATTTTCTTGCTGCTTAAATCATTTGGTAGAGGTATGCAGCGCAGCTGAGGGCAAAACTCCCATGTGCTCAAGTGGGGAACAGAGCAGGTCTGTTAGGAGGAAAGCCTTCACTGACACACGGATCACAGTGACTCCACATTTGTTTTTGTTGTTCTTTGTACAGAAACAGTTCTGAATTATTTTGCCCAACTTTTTGCATTGACATTTCCTTCATGTTTTCAAATGTACCTTTGTTAAAGAGGTAAAATTTCCGAGGCGTACCACATCGCGCCATGTAGGATACAAACGCTTCTTCTCAGTGAGCAGCCCAGGTATAGTAACATAAAAGAATTACCTTTCAGTTCCAAATGCAAAGGCAAAATGTTGTCTCAAAGAGTCAACCGCCAAAAATCTCAGGTGTAAATCCTAGCTCTCTTGAAAGTTGGCCAGATTTGGCTTTTTCCATTGCTGGAGCTAGAATTTGCCCCTGTTCTACCATTCTCTTTCTGATATTTCACAAAAGAACATCAATATCTCAGATCTGAATCCTCGATTTAATTCAAACTCTTACTAACGTTGCCTGGTTAAGGGGTGTCATCACTTCCTGTCATTCCTATAGAATTTATTTTCAGTCTTTGCTTAAGCAAAGCCACTAAAGAAGGTAACATTCTACAGAAGGATGAACACATCATGCAGGAGATTTGCATGGTCTACATTACTTCTACAACAGCCTCTAGTGCTGGGCCAAATCCTATACTGCCTCCAGAAAGGACAGAAGTGCTAGGCAGGAATTAGCCCACTAGGAACTATGAAAATCAACTTTGCTGGAGAAACTCCAGACTTTTAAGAATAAAAACACATGCGGTTATATCATTGGCATGCCTTAAACATGTCATTGAACTCATAGTGTATCATCATAGAACACTTCAGTATCTATTAGCACCATAGTGTTGTTTAGACTTTTGTCCAAATATTCTCAAGCTCACTCATCCTTGAGCTGACCAATACTCTGAATGCTTCTTGTAGCCCTTCATGAATTCCACAGCTTTTCAGCTATTCTATATCATGAATAATATCCCGTTAACAGCATAATCTTTGTGACAGCTAACTTGAAATAGAAAACATAAGAAAATGAAGAAGAGTAAAATGGAACTTGAACAAATAAGCATCTATTCTATTTTATAAAAATCAAAAACGAGCGAAGTTTGGAGAGCAGCTTCAAAAGTAATGCCTCCTATTTTACTATACTGGCGTCAGAGGTTGATGGTGGTGGTGCAGCAGCAGAAGTGGAACCTTGCCACCAATGCTCCATTACATGTTGTTGCTGTGCGATAGATGGCAGCAGAGGGACAGTGACAGAATGGCGTCTGATATGAAAGTGTGTATGGAGCAGCAGTGTGAAATTTTATTCCTTCATGTGGAAAAAATGGCACCCATTGACAGTGATCAATGCTGAACGTTTATGGAGACCAAACGGGATGTGAGCACGGTGAGGTGGTGGGTGGTACATTCCAGGCTTGGTGACCACGACAGTGGTTGTCTCTGCTGGTGCAGACTGTTAACAAGCACGGCATGCAGACTCTTCCCCACCGTTGATGAAATCACATTGCTAATAGTGGTGACTGTTCAAAACTGTGTTTTACACTTTGTATCTGTTGTAATTTCCATGGAAACAAATAGAAGGCATGACTTTTAGAGCGACCTACGTACTTGGAACTTGCAGAGTGTTTGAAAGCCTGCATTAAGTCAAAAGAGTCTAACCTGAAGGATCAGAGGGAGGCTCATGAACTTATGCTAAAATCTACAGTTATTAACTTCATGTGGATATTGGATATGGATATTGTTAGCTGTCATCCTTATTTTATGTTACACTCTGTGGAAAGGATAGGGGAATTCTCCTTCCTGGGGACCAGGCATGCTTTCAAAGCCTTGACCATGTATTACTGTAAAAATGTATTCAGAACAAAATAAGGAAGAAGAATCACATGAACTCCAGTCATAACCAGTCCCCACACTGAAGGTTCCCCATTTCAACTCAGTGAAAATGCTTACACTTAACCTTTTTTCAATTACTAGATTAAAAAATATATATATATATAAGAAAAAGAGATAAATAAAAACCCTAATTCTATACCAAATGATTAATCTAGCATCGTGACGTCAACTGTCGAACTTCTAAATGCTCTAAAGGACAAAAATGTCTCAAAAAGCAAGTCCAGCATGTGAAGAACCTGAAATGTATTACTACAGGTTTAATCTACAACCAGCAAGCACTGTTCAAAGCTCTGTCAGTTCAGACTGATGTAATTCTGTTTTAAGGAGTTTTAAACCCCTGGAAAGCAGTCACAGCTGGATGGCTTCAGCTGTGGGAACACAGATACTGCAGCACGACATTTCCTATGCTGTTATAAAGGAGAGATTATTGAGAAAAAAGACAAACTTGTTAAGGGAGTATTTTGTCTTTGATCTATGAAAAGAGTAGTACTAACCAGTGATCAGAGTATAAAAGCTAAACAAGCACTTGATGTCACTTAGTTTGCCTATACTTGCTAATACATCAGCTTGTTGATGTCCAGCATAAGGGACAGGCCTCATTATCAGACTGCTGAGGCTAAGAATCTGGCTCCACGATAGCAATAAGACACTTTGGACCTATTTATCATCAGTTTTATGTTGATATAACAACATGAAGAGCAGTGGTATTATACACTCAGAAAGAGTAGTAAGGCAGCAATAATTCAGGCAATTTGGGGGAAAATCTGCAAGAACAGTACAGAAGATGATGTCCCCTCTCCCCAGCCACGCTCACTGGAGTTCCATACAGCAGTGAGGTTCAGATTTGTCATTCAAAGATCTAGGTCCAAATCCTGTGAAAGAGCACTGTCCAAACCTACACACTTACAAGTGATTTCATTGGCTTTAAGGTCAGAAAGATGCCCTCATCTATTCTGTATCCACACACAATATCTAAATTTTTAGCCAAGATTGCGTTACGAACTAGATATAGAATATATATTTGAGCAAGTAGATGAAATGTTTTGAATATGGAAATGACCATTATCTGAGATGATCAGACACCTGCCATCCCTCGTTGGGTGAGGTTGGATGCCATCAGCCAGGGTGACTCTTGATCTAGAGCTGGACAACTACTGCCTGCTGTATACATGCTTGGAATGCCCTCTGCTTCTCTAAGCAGAATATTAATAACACTAATATTAGCATTAATATTAATGTCCCTCACTACACAATCACACCTTCACCCAGAATTAAAAATTCTAGTAAAGAATTCCAGTAAAAATTTTACAGTTTGTAATGCTAAGTGTTGCTACATGGAACTCTCTTTTATTTGAAAAAATAAGCATTCCTCCATTGCCAGATAGAGAAGTAGCCACGTGTGCTATGGGAAAGTACTTGACTGCCATTTTGTGCTCTTCTGGTGATGATCACTGAATCCATGGGTAAAAAAAAAAACATCTCAGCATGGAAATTACTCCTTGGGTAAAGGAACTCCTTTCTGGATGCACATGGGATCCAGTCCAATGCCTATATATATGTATTAAGTGCATCCCTTAAGTATATAAATTTACACATGTATTTACGTGTTCTGCTGGACCAGAGCCATAATGAATGGTTATGCTATGAATTTATGAGCTGTATTTTTTTCAAAAGCAAACATTTTTAAAAGCACTACACTCAAGTGTTCCTAATTAATTTAAGGGCTTTCAAACTTACATTTCTAACACCTGGGAAGAGACTTTCTTCACGTAACAGAAAGTTCTGAAGAACAGCAAGTTATTACATGCATTTTTAAAGATACAATGGCTGGACAAAGAACAAAAAGCTTCCAATTAAATTGCATCAGAATATTTAGCTTATTTCTTGTAACTGCTCACACTGTACTAAAAATATATGTGAAATGTCACCAGTTCTAAATTATTCCATATTACATCCAGTATGCTTATGAGAAAAAGAGAACTAAGAATAGGCTACTAGGCTTTGCCTAGTACTGGAAATACAGAGCATCACTCTCCAGTTATTCCAGCCATGACTATCACAGAACTGCAGGGGAGGTCACCTAGTCCAACCCCCCTGCCAAAGCAGCTTCCTAGCCCAGGTTGCACAGGTAGGCATCCAGGTGGGTCTTGAATGTCTCCAGAGAAGGAGACTCCACCACCTCTCTGGGCAGAGGTTGTGACTACATCCACTGGAATCTGTATGAGTCATTCAATATGAACAGAGTGGTTCATAAGCTATGCTCAAATGCATCCAAGGCTATCGTTACTCCTTTTCTGAAGTATTCCCTTTTTTGAGGAAACAGGGAGACACGAGAGGCCTTAGATAAGAAATGATGATCTGTTCAGTCACATCTACATACTGGGGCTACTTCTTCCCTCACATCCCTCATTCTAAACCAGGAATAACTTGTGCAAGAGGAAATCAGCCTGTTCTTATGACAGCATGGCCCTCTGGGGACTTGTACTTAAACTCTAGGTGTCATTGCTCCCTACTATCCCTGACTCATTAGCTGCAGGTAAAAGACTTCAGTATTCTACCAGTAACATAGTGTGGATGAGCAGGAGGGCAGGACTCCTGCTTTACAGGTTCTTGTGTTTGCTGCTAACCAAACTTAAGCATTTGCAGGGAGAGAGGAGGATGTCAGAACTTACAGCTTAACCCAAAATGACTTTGGAATTTTACACTTCATGGTGAGATGGTTTCCTGACAGGAAAAGAGCACGATCACCCTTGGTGGATAATAGGTAAAGCTTTTCCTTTGTGAATCAGTTTAGCACCATGCATTGGTGGTGACTAAGATCACTGATGGTGATAAGGATGCATACATCTTCTCTGGCAACTCTGCTTCCTCCTGCAACAGTAGCCTCAGAAAATAGTGCTTGCTCAGCAGATTTCAGTCCATATTTCTGTCACTGCTGACAAGGCTGGAATTGACTTCTCTGGTGAGTTACTGTTTTTACCCTGCATGCCTCTATTGGCTTAGTTTAGACTGTTACAGCTTACTTATAACAAAGCCTCCACCAGGAATAAATCAGAAGTTGTCCAGAGGCTGTTTTTTATTTCCCTCAGAGGATGTTGATTGAATTAAATGAGCTGGTAGAAATAAGTTGACAAAATTATCTAGATTAAAGAATACTATCAAATTTTTAGGTTGTTTTTGTGAACTATATCGTTTTGAGATGAAAATCAAAAAGGTACAATAAGGTATGCAAACACTGCTTTTACAGTAATTCTGAAATGAATGCATTTCCTTCTACGTTCCAGTTTCTCAGACATTAAAAAAAAAAATGCTTTTTAGAAGCTGAGGTGTCAGGATTTCCTAAAAAACAGAAAGCCTCAATTCTGACAAGCTCTGAATTCCCTTGAGATCAGCTCAGAAGCGGTAGCAGTTGCAGATGTGTCACTTACATCACTCTCATTCTTTGTGATCACTGTTAGCTCCTGACAATCCTACAAGCCTAATCTGCTCTCACTCGATATTTGTATGGAAAAGACGTGCACACAATGCATGAAATAGAGTAGATCAGGACAGATGATTCATCTCCAGTCTCTTTATCATATCATTTATGATTCCCTAAATGCTCTGTTTCTGAGGTACTCGAAGATTGTCTCTTCTCACTTCATCCCATGCTGTTTAAAATGGGTGACTGATTAAAGTGGATGGGTGATGGGCTGCAATTTCACTTTGTCCTACTACTTTGCCTCAAATTTTGCCAGGACACGCATTTCTTGATGC
Source organism: Odontophorus gujanensis (assembly GCA_013399175.1). NCBI lineage: Eukaryota > Metazoa > Chordata > Aves > Galliformes > Odontophoridae > Odontophorus > Odontophorus gujanensis. The sequence goes on along the minus strand of VXAB01006131.1, from coordinate 219,289 downwards.
AAGAAGCACTCAAGACTGAAGGAGGGGGAGCCACTTCTGTCATCTATTCTGATCTGTGTCAAAAAATAAATTGTCCCCAGTACCTCTGAGACAAGGAAATTTATTCCTTGGGATGAGAAGTATAGAAGCTAAAATCCCAGGTGGCACAACTGAGTGCAGATATATCGTGCCCAGTTGCTGCACAAGACAAAAAAAATTCTGAGGCTTGAATCCAAAAAGCTATTAGTATGTACAGAAAAGCAGAAGGTGACTATAATGATATTCTATGCTGTATTTTACAGTAGAAGCATTTGACTTTGCAGCCAAAGAGAACTGAATTAATAACAAGTCACATAAATGGACTGAGACATTCTGAAATAAGCAGTCAACATTTTTAGCAGGGGAGCCAAGCCAGAGGGTAAAGCCACATGCTGGTCAAGGAGACACAGGAGATGATGGAAGGCAATCAGCAAAGGAGAAGGAAACCCAGATGCCAAAGAGAGTATTCCCTTTAACTTCAAGGGAAAGAGGACTTGGTTCCATATATGTTTAATCATCTTACAAACTGTAAATTAAAAATTAAACCAGGAAGAAAGACCTTATGTTCCTAAAGTTCCGCTCTCCCTATTTGATTTCATGCAGGCTACACACATGGAAAAATCCAAGTCTGACTATCACTGAGTTCTTCTTTTAATGCTTCTTATTTCCTAAACTAGTAAGGCTTTCCCTGCAGGGCAAAATATAGTTTTGATTTTCCAGTGTCCACTTGAAATCGTTCCCTGCCCTTTGAGACATCGTTAGTATATTGTAAGAAGGGCACTACAAAGCCTCCAGTGCAATATATGAAATGCTAAGAGCAGGGAAGAAAACACACCATAGTCATTTGGAATAAGTAAAGGCCACACCACATCTCATGGGTCCCTGCTTGCAGACAATTTATATTCTTAGCTCTTCCCTGGATGGGTGAAGGAGAGCCAACTCACTCTTTGTCCTCACAGTAATAGAAGCCGAGGAAGGCTGGTCACGTGTGGGACAAACCATACACCTACAACTTTCAGGGTTGTTTCAGTAGCCTTCCCCAAGGCAGGCAGCAAGAGAGGTGGAACCAGGGCAGAAGCACCAGGGAGAAGCACCGCAGTGGTGCCAGCAGTTGGGAGGAAGGCCTCATGCTGGGCATGGGAGCAGCCCACATGCTCACAGTCCACTTGAAGGTTTCTCTGCTAAGTCTTGTGGAGAGGTGTGTCACCCTGGCCTCACACAGCCAGTCAGAAACAAAACAAGGCCATTAGCTCTCCCCTGAGGTTCCTTCACCAAAGCTGAACCAGACTGGCATGCACTTCTGAAGCACAGCCAATATTCCTATGAGCCATAGTTGGTTAAAGTATGGATCTAGTGCTATAAGGGCCACCCAGGTGGCCTATATCTCTACAGAAATACGTCCGGTATGTTATGTGTACACGATTCCTACACCTTAATGTTAGCACAGATTAATACTTAAGTGCTTTTCTTACTCCAAACATTATACCCTCCTAGCCTGTGTACTTTGTGAACAACGACTGCTTCCTATCAAATGAAAATTAATGCACATTTTGACAGGACAAAGATATAATGTCTCAACATTTGCAAACATTACCTGACACATAACTTTTGTATGGCTTAACATGTTGTTAACAGTACTTTAAGTGTTGTGTTCTTTTTTATTTTATCATGTATGTCTGAAAATAGCCCCTTTCAAATTCAGTTGCAGTAATGTCTTTAAAAGCAAACTTTAAACATAATTTGCTGCACATACAATTATCCGAGCAAGTTGCATAGTTTAAACAAGTTTAGTTGTGCTTTGTAGCAGAACTCACAGTAATTATTCATCTCTTAAAAATATGATTTGTAGATGTGAAAGATGATACATTTAGTATTTTTGTGACATCTAGACATTAACGATATGAGTTTTCGTCACTCTTCCACTGACTTCTGCTGTTCATAGTACCTCACCCTTACACTGATATTAGATAGAGCATGGACATTTAATGGACACACCTGAAATTATTACAAACACAATTTTTAAAACTCCATTGTCAGGAAGGGAGAATTAAGAACTTGGGTTGATTTGAGGTATCCAGCCCTCAGGAACATACTACAGTTGTTTGCATTAAGCTTTGTTGGTTTTATCATGTGTTACATTTAGATTAAAAATAGAAGGCACAGGTGTTTTACAAGGCGCCATAATTAAGTCAACCAACAAAACTAAACATTACATTACCAAGCCAGGGGTCTATATCTCAGCAGTGACTTCTTCCAATGCATTTTCATTTGAGGAATTTATTGCTTCTGAAAAGGGGCCAGGGTATGTCTGTGCTATGCAGTTCATTCCTTGCGCCATACCAATGTCTCCTCGAGAACTGAAGGTAGGGCAGGATCTAGTCCGTGCATAGTTTTGTTGGAGTCCAGCTTGGCCAACCATCTCACTCACAGTGTTCACCGGCGAAGCCCTCCATCTCTGTCTCTGTAGTTGCTCTTCTTTACACTTAATGGAGTACCAGGCCAGAAAAATAAAAAAGAATCCCACAAACTTGAGAGCAGCAGCCAACCCAAAGTAGACAAAACGAAATGAGGTGACATCGTATTCCCAACAAGATCCTTGTACGCCACAATCCTGTTGCCAAAGCATGCATGTGGTATCAATAACAGCCCCAAAATAAATTGGAGTGGGAATGTAAGCTGGAATAAAAATAGCAACAGAATTAATATGTGTTAGCAGATAGAGAAAGACTTCTGAAGAAACTATGTATGTAAACCAAACAGGTGTAGGTCAAGAAGTTCCAAGATTTCTACTCCTCTATTCTTCCCACCAGCATTACTCATCCCACTAAAGAAACACACCGCATAAGTGACAGTGTTAAAGCAAAGACAACACAGCAACAGCTTACAGTATCTACTGCTTCACTCTGTAGACCCCAGTCAGCTCTTCATGAACTATGCATATCCCAAAAGAAACTCTAGTGTTGCTCTCAGGAAATAAAATCAACAGAGAAACAAAATGAGATATTATCTCCGCATTGTTACTTGTTGAACTTCCATTATCCACAAGCTGGCAAAGAGTGGAGATTGCTGCTTTTGATTAAGGAGGCAAAGCTACAAAAAACTGTAAAATGTTTCTCTTACCAAAGAAGGATGGAAGTGATAAGACCACTAGATTTTCAATCTCTCTTTTGAAGATATCTTCCTCAGAAACAGAATTTAACATCTAAAACTGCCAGACCCTTAAATGCTCTGCTTCCCCTGGAAATACGACACCTTTAAGATGAGTCAGAAAGGGCTGTCCTCAAAGAAAACTGCTGTCTTACTGACCAGACGCAGCTTAGAATAGTCATTGCTCACTCTATGCATGTTCAGTAGTAGCTGAACAGCGGGACTAGTTGGGATTTTAGGAGTTCAAGAGGATGAGTACCAGCACTTCATCTTCTTTTCCAAGTAACTCCTATTTCTGTCCTTGAATATGCAATATTATTTGCGGGAAAGGAGAAGGACTGAAGACAGACACAATCCTGCTATGGACAATATTTAAAAGACTGAAACTGTTTTTTAGTGTCATCTAACTGGATCAGGAAATTACCAGTAGTTGTCAGAAGAAAATATTAGTTTGTCAAAAAATGAATTATGTCAAGATTGAGACAGCTATTCCGGCAAATCGTTATTCTGGCAGGGTTTTTAAGTAAAGTTTGAAACTGTTACAATACCTCTTTCTGGGACAAAAATATTTTTCCAGAAAGTCAATAATAAAAATAAATGCTTTAAATATATTCTCAGTTACAACATTTTCAGAAGCTGTTGATTTTAAGTTCCTAATACAATTAGTCAGGCCATTAGTGATGTATTCATGGAATTTTAGTACTCTGATGTTACATTTAAGCCAAACATTACAAACTGTTTGGAAACTCTGTGGTTAGCTTAGTAGCTACATGACTTACCAAGAGTTCGTAATAGAACAAACTGCATTCCTAGTGCAAAGGGCCGTTCCCCATCTTCCACAGACCTAGCAGACAAAAAGAAAACTCTTTCAAAAAACAGTCAATAGCAGATAGTCATTGCGGGCTGTTCTGACTTTAAATCCTGGCTTTTTTTCTGAGCTATAATAAACCTTTGTCTATAAATTTCTTCCAATGAGCTTCTCATATTGCCAGTTCTTATTGCTAGGAAAATTAGCTAAATTCTCCTGTCTCTCCAACCACAACCTCAATCCTTTCTTTGGATCTTTCTTTACCTACCTAAGGCCTGAAGAATATGATCAAAAACTACTAAGGAAATAGGAAAAATCACCTAAAACACTTGTGACTTCTTATAACAGTTTTCTGTTATTTCATCTTATTTCTTGCTTTTTCCTTTTTCTTCTTTTTTTCATTTTTTTTTTTTAAGACAAATGAGAATTAATGGAGAGTGAAGCTGCTGAAAGATGGGCTCAGCTTCTGAATTTAACAGGTCTCGGTTTCCACAAGCTCCTGGGAGCAACTTTAGGAGAAATATCAGTTAATACATCACAGACCTCCAAACATTTCTAAACATTATTCCATTTCAACATGAGCAATGTGAGATTCTTTCCAATAGTTTCAAAGAAAAATTGAAAAATTAAGTTCTCAAAGGACTGAGTGCAAAGTAGTGATATTCCACAATGTCACAGCAAACAATTTTCGTAAACCACAAATTTTATTCTGATTTTAAAAATTACTTTTAAATCTTAACCAAGATATCTGAAATTAAGATGGGCAGCTTCTAGTGACACTGGAATATAAGATAAAGAACAAGCAGAAAAACTGCCATCAGATGGTCAAGCTTTTCAAGCCAAGCACTCAGCCAGAAACTGAAAAATCAGAGAAATAACTTGGGCCACAAATCTTGGAGCAGTGTGCTGTGCACAGTATGTGCTTTGGGACAGCTGGCATCACTGTTCCGTGGACTTGGCGAAGGGAGGCATTCTCTTTTTTGATGAACATTACAAAATTCTGCTGAATATTTTCCTAATGCATCTCAATAGAGTGAGGCTCTCTGCAGTAATAATGTTCATTGGTTATAGTTTACCTTTCCATAACTGCAGTATCACGCAGGTGGAAACATCAGAGAAAGAATAAAGTCCAAGGTATCCAAATGGCAGTGGAAATCAAGGTGGTATGTTTTTATTTATTCTATATGATCTATGAATTGTTGGACATTTCTTGTTTCCCAAAGTGCATTATCATGTGAATATTCTAAATACTTCTGACACAGACGCTGGTGGACAGCAGGCACAGCAAAAATATGTACATCTTAGTTCCTACCTGAGTGTCACTATGATTGCTGACGGCTGGGCACACGCTGTTATAAGGGTCACTATGAAGAGAAATATCAGGAACGGAATAAGAGTGTTGCAGGTTCGATCACACTTCCCAGAAACAGCATAGCCATTCTCATTCAGGTAGGTTTTGACAATGACCAGCCGGAGCTGGCTGCGCTGGCCCACTGTGGGCGGGGTGATAACCTGGCGGCTTTGGACACAGGCACATTCTGTGTAATTTCTTACCTGGGGAGAGGAGAAAAGGGAAACAGAACATTTCCACATGAAAAACTCATGTGAGAAAGACGTTGTAAGTCCTATGAAAGTGTCTTTACACTTGGCTAAAGAGAAAAAAGCTGTGTTTCACACATGGAGTCCAGAAACTTCCAGCTGAGTGTGGAGTGTGCATATGGATGGTATGTAGACAAGAGCAAAAACAGAGAAAAAGGTGAACGCAGAGAATTAAACAGCAAGACTGGAAGATACGAGGGACTCTTGAATGGACAAAGATGTTGAAACTAGGATGAAGAGACTGGGTAGTAAACTGGCACTTCAGAGGCAAAGGGGACTGTGATCTGAGCCATATGAGGAAAAGCTAGGTCAGAAAGAGCCTCTCATTACATCTATTCCACTACAGTTTTTTAATGGCAAAAGGTTGTGTGGTCAGCGAGAATATTCCAGTGTTAGGGAAACAGATCATGGCACATGTGATGTTAGAGGTTTTGATTTTTATGTTCACATCCATAAACGTAGGACCACATATGCACAACATCTACATTACAAGACCATCTTAATATTGCAAATTTAAGCACTCAGACATCAGGAAATAACCAAATTAGGGTTGCCTGTCAACTTTAATTTATACTCCTATTCGAAGTTGTGTTATGGCATTGCCTTTTGTTTTTGTTTTTCCATGGGATTTAGCCGAACATCCTAATGAGAATTTACCCAGTATTTTACTCCACATTTTCAAAATATGACTCGGGGAATTTTCCTCCTCACACTAATCGTAATCTACTACAGAGTGGTTCGTAATTCACATGGATTTTTCTTTTATCATCATTATAGCTTAACATTTTCAAAAAGGTGTAATTTATCTTCAAAACAGCTGAGATAAAGCACTGATGCTTTATATCTCTGTTTTGCAGCTAAGTAACTGAAACAGATCAAAAGTTTCAGGAATGTGGGCAGCAAATTTAAGGCAACCAAGATCCCTTTTTCAGAATATTTTTCCTTGTATACAACTTAGTATATCCTAAACACAACCTTTTCTGCCTTCAGATAAAGATTTAGGCACTCAGTGCTTCTGTGGATGACACTTCTGGTTACTGTTTATGTTGATCATCCAGAATATGAAGCACAAAAAATTAATGACCAACTGGGAGAAGTTTGGTCTGAGTGTCTTGCCCAATACTGCTTAGGAATGAAAGCAATAACAGAATCCAATTTCTTAGATACTTAGATTCAAGGTAGCACTCCACTGTCTGAATTTACAAGTATTTGTTTACTTCCTGCAGTCCTCATCTTAATCTCCTTGTTGTTGTTTCCAAATAGGCCTCCTACAGAAAACAGTCTTCTTTACTACACAATCTTGACTCATCACCAGATAAACCGAGTTTGTGCGCTGAGACAGAGGTTTTATGCAACAGAAATTCTGGAGTTTACACAAACCAGTTCTGAACTCTACACAGACATCCTTTTGCCTAATTCCAATTTTTATGTGCCGAATTTTGAAAGCACTATGTATTATAAGCTTAAATCCCAGTGTTATAGCTTAGCAGCATTCTGTGTGCTATACAGTAACATAGGCTTGCAGTCATTGTTTCTAAAAGTATCCTACATAAAAAATTATTTAATCAAGAAATGTATTTTCCTACTCCTTCTATTCACTGTTGTCTCCCTTCAGGCTGTGAAGGATGTCTTCCTAAACCATAGTAGGAAATAGTGTGTATTAACAGATTACAAACTACCAAAGTACTTCCCTATTAAATGACTTAATAGTGTCAGCTTGATATCAGGCAAAATGTAGCAATAATTACATAACTGGGCCAAAGCAACTTTCTAATACAAACTAGGAAGATATTAAAAATAAAAATGAAATGAAATAATGAAATGAAATGAAATGAAATGAAATGAAATGAAATGGGGAAAAATATAAAAAAAAAAAA